>JBBPTX010000695.1:0-17815 GCA_038094595.1 Pulveroboletus aff. annulatus | reverse complement strand
CCCTTTTCCTCCGTCCCCCCCGCCGCCATCGCCGCCCACCTCGCCGACCCCCGCACCCTCATCCTCGATATCCGTCCCCACGCCGCCCATGCCGCCGCCCGCATCACAAACGCCATCTCCCTCTCCGTCCCAACTACCCTCCTCAAACGCCCCCTCTTTTCCCTGTCAAAGCTCTGCCAGATGCTCCCCTCCCCCTCGTCCCGCACACGCTTCGCAAGCTGGCCCTCTGCCTCCCGCATCCTCGTCTACGACTCTGACTCTCTCGTCGCCCCCGATAACAGCATCATCGCAGGCCTCTTGCGCAAGTTTCGTGCAGAGGGCTTCGCTGGCGACCTCGCTTGGGTCCGTGGCGGCTTTCAGGCCGTCTGGAAAGAGGCCCGCGACCTGGCCACGACGGACCTTCCCCCGCCAGAAGAGGACGAACAGGACCCCACTGCACCATCAGGCACACTCAGAACATCGCACTTACCCAAGGCTGCCTTTTCCCTCCTCTCCACAGCCGTCGTTCCCCCTCCTCGTCTCGGCCCCGCTCCCCTCCCAAATACCCCCGCTCCCTCTGCTTCTCGTGCCGCTAACCCCTTCTTTGACACCATTCGTCAAAACGTGGAACTTTCTCACGGCATCACCGAGCGCATCCCCTTGCGTCTACCCAGACGCATCCGGAGACGTATACATGACCTTCCTTTTTCTTGGCTCCAGGACATCGCCAGCCGTGCCGCCCTCAGGATCACCTCCCGCAACATTGGCCCGGACACCATCGAATCCGGCTCAGAGTCCAGCGACGATCCTCATACCTCCGACCCAGACGAAAACGATCCAAGCGTCGAAGAGGGCACCGAGGCACTCGCAATGCAGTTCTATCGCATCGAGCTTGCTGAACAGCGCAGGTTACGCTCCATCATGGAACATCACACCAAGGAGAGCGCACTCGGCACCCTTGCATCCCCGTCAAAGTCGCGTAGAGCCATTGAACAGACTGGCACAGCCGATCTTGCACCAGCCCTTCTAAGCGTACGAACCAGTGCAATCTCGCCACCTGGCACGCCTCATAACCCTCCCTTTCCTTTTTCAATCACCGCTGGCGTGGAAAAGGGCACCAAGAACAGGTGCGTTGTTGCTTGGACATAGTTTACGCTTCCCGTCCGCTTCGTTTCCAACTTGAACTTGCTGCGTCCGGTCCTCCGTTCGTCCCGCTGTCCCCGAATTGATCGTCTCGATCGTTTCCACTTTGGGCTTCTCTAACGATCGCCGGTCTTCCTATCGTGGTAAGGGCTCTTTGTGCAGCCCATATCTAGATGCGCGACAGTGAACCTCCCTTTTCGTTGTTCAGATATCCTTCGAGTGTCCCGCTCATCTCTTTCCTCCGCTCCCAGATATACACACATCTGGCCATTCGAACATGCACGCGTTCGCCTTCATGATAGCCGTCATCAGGGCTCTCATCCTGGCAAGCGAGCCAAGGGCAGGCTTTTAGAACGCGGCCGGAGTATGAGAGAGCGAACAAGTCCCCAGGGTAAAGAATGGGACGAACAAGGCCTAGAGCAAGACAAGCCTCGTCGCAGCCGTTCGAGCCCCGCGTTGGGTGTCACTGAGCACCAAGACGTGCCAGAGGCGGTCGGTACTTCTCCGTGTTACTTTTTTCCCGTTCCGCGGTCGTCCACCAAGCAGACCAGTGTAGGATTGGCGGTTGGACAGACACATTCAACTTTGAACCCCGGCACTAGTGTTCCCCAAGTGAAGATCGAATATGACGTCACGGAGCAACCTTCCCGGGTTTCAGGGCCAGCTACAGCTCTTCCGCTCTTAACGTCTCCCTTTTATACGCCGATGGAGATGTCCCCAGGGTACACACCCGTGAACGTACGACCGCCTCAGCTGATCTCCCTTCCTTTTAGTATTGGTCGGAGTCCAGGACCAGGGTCGGGAGGGACACCATCTCCTCTGCCAGCGCCGAGCTCATACTCTTTTGGACCACTCCCTTCATTTCCATTGCGCTTGCCCAACCGCCAAGGAGGTTTGTCTCCAAGTGTCCCAGGGCAAGTATGGGCATCGGAGTCCCTGCCTACATCTGTTCCTTTTGGCGGCGTCCCGGGTGCGATCGGGGTTGTCGGGGAAGTGACCATCGATGCAGGGACCATGCGTGATCTGCGGCGAGAACCGTCCCCAGAGGACGATTATGTCAATGCCTCGTATGTCCAACCTTTGGGTACCCACAAGAAATATATTGCGACCCAGGGCCCATTGCCTTCGACATATGTCGATTTCTGGACGTGCGTTTCTTTTTTTTTGAAAACAGCGAATTTGATGACCAGACTGACTGTTTGTTTTCCATAGTCTTGTCTGGGAACAAAATGTCCACGTCATCGTCATGCTTACCCGCGAGGTCGAAAATGCCATGGTGAAATGCGGGTCGTACTGGACGAACGCAGAATACGGCCCACTCAGGCTACATCTTCTCTCTACTTCTCCCCCCATCTCCCCCAGCGCCAACACGGCATCCACAGACGTGGCCAAGCAGGGTTTCTTTGCCATCCGTGAGCCAAGGGAGAAGATTGGCTCAGCGTCTCGAAATCAGCCTACGTTGGTTACACGCGTATTTGCTCTCAGCCACGCGTCCTATCCCGGTGTACCGCCTCGGAGAATTACCCATCTGCAATACCTCGATTGGTCAGATATGAATGTTCCCGACGACCCGCGGGGCGTGCTGGATCTTGTCGGAAAGCTCGAGCAGGCTGTCGCAGACAGCACCCCCGGTCCCAGTCCAGGTGGAAGCTTGAGTCCCGGAAGTCCCGGCAGTCTATCGGGCAGTCCGTCACCGGTCATTGGATCTGACCAAAGGGGGCATGACACGCTGCTATTGTCCCCGACAAGTGCTGGTTTCTTGTCGAGGGGAGGGAGGAGAAGGCATGGAAGTGAGTGGAGGCACCCCGAGTTGGATACAAAGACAGGCGTTGCGTCTTTCGCCCTTGGCAAGCAAGCCCCTGTGTTGCTACATTGTTCGGCCGGGGTAGGAAGGACGGGAGGATTCATTGCCGTGGATGCGGTGCTGGATGGCATACGGAGAGAGGTGCGAAAAGACAGGGAGGAACGCAGGCAAAAGGCATCAGGTGTTCATGTTGTGGTGAGTGCGGAGGGCAAGGTTGACACAAGTGACGTGGAGGCGAGTGGTGAGTTTAGTCTCGAGAGCACGGAGGCAGCCAACAGTGGAGAAAGCGGTGGCAAGGAGAGCACTTCTGAAGGGAGTGAACACATGGATGTCGATGAACCGATGGCCGATGAGCCAGAGGAGATTCAAGATCCGCCCCATATGATCAACACGGTCCCCATTCCCGTCTCTGCTGGGGAACGCACAAAGAACCGCAGGCGTCACTATCACGGCAAGGACTCCTCTAGTGTGGAACCTGGTTCGGAACCACTCGTGGTGCATGTCCCGTATGTTGGCAGGGATAGCGCACCAGAGAAGAACAATGTCGCCGGCATTGACCTAGGTGCTCCCAAGGTAGTTGGCTGGCAGTCTTCTTCTACACGTGAGTGGGCGGCACAGGTATCTGACCAAACACACGGACGCGCAGAAGAGACGGATCGTCCGCAGCCACCTCCGAGCCGGGAAAGGTCTCCGGGTGGTGCTTCGAACAGCAGTAATACATCTGCACTCAACTTCGCCGACGATGACTCTGGGAGTGTCGATGCAAATGCTAGCGGGAGTGCCAGCGGGAGTGGGAGCGGAAACAGAGCAGACCGGAAGAGCGGTACAGGCAGTGCCACTGGGAGCGGGACTGGGAGCGGGAGTGGAACTGGGAGCAGGCGACCACCCCCATCCTCGTCATCGAATCTAGGATCCGGATCGATATCATTTTCAACCTCGGGTTCTGGGACCGGCACAGGCTCTCGACTTGGTTCCAGTTTGCTGCGTACCCGTTTGCGGGATAGTTCAGCCACCTCAGCCTCAATCGGGTCCATGGATTCGCGCTTGCCTAGACACGAGTCAAAGCTGAACAACCCCCTTCATCGACCATCGGTAATCCACACCAGTTCGAGCTCTGATATGGAAATTGATTGTCCTCCACGTCCCGTATCCGCGCCACTTCAACCGGCTCATTCCAGCCGTCAGCGCGCAATTCACACCAAACCGAAGCTTGGGTCGTCGCCTGTTGCAAAACTCTCGACTCCCATCCTTCCACCTGCTGTGGAGAGGGGTATTTCTTTTGGTGACGTGGTCGGGAGTCCCGCATCGCAGCCAGACTCGGATGCGGGTTCGGACGCGCTAGAGAGTCCCCCACAAGAGTTCGAGAAGGCCGAAGCAAAAGGAAGTGGAAAGCCAAATCAGCCATTGGTCGATGAGCCCGAAATGCCCCCTGTTTCTGCGAGATCCAGAAGCAAGCTGCGTCTCAATACCGAATTCAGTTCCCTGAGAATCCCAGGTACATTGCACAGCAGCCGCTCCGCCAAGAGTCCACCTCTGCTCTCTAGAGAGGGCAAAGGGAAAGAATGGGCTGCCAATCCGCTGGTGCCCCGCACTGACGATTCAGCGCCACGCCAATTTCCGGTTGCCCCTGCGGTCCCTGGTAATTTTGAGCACGGCCAGCGCCACGCAGATCATCCGGTCATCGATTACAAACTACCGCGGGAGCTTCACAGTGACCTGTCGCCGCCCATGATCTCGTCTTTTGCAGAACCAATCTGCACGGTCATCCAGGACATGCGGGAGCAACGGATGAGCCTGTGCCAGAGCCTGCGACAGTACGTCTTTGTGCATGCGGCTATCATTGAAGGCGCTTTGAGGATCGTGGACGAGGAGCGCGAGTTCTGGGGATCTGGCGTGACAAGTGATGATGCCAGCTCTGCTGAGGGGGAATTTGGGACGAGTGTTAGAGACGGTGGGCGACCCGGCTATAGTGGGGGTTCAAAGGCGTGGTTTGGGGGGACGGATAAGGCTGAAGCAGGTATCAAGACACCGGAGCCTGAGCTTGGTCACGTTCCCCGTCGGATTCCTCCACTACGTATGCCCGCACCGTCTTCATCGAGCGTCACCTCCCCGTCGAAAGGGAAACGCGGCCCCAGTCCTACTGAGCTTCTCAGGGAAGACAAGACGGGTGCAGTGTCGTTGAACAAGCGTCCCAGTATCCTCCGCCAAACAACAGATGATGATGGCAGCCAATTTACATTCGAATCGAGCAGGACGTCTCCTACGGCGGGCGAAGGTAGCGGGGGATCAAAAGAAGTCGTGGGCACATATGCGACTCGACCCGCACCTGGACAGCCAGGCGTACCGGAAAGGGGAGCTTTCACAAGTGGCGATCGAGCGAATTTCGAACGAGGTGACAATCTATGGTAGGTGTGTGCAACAGCGCTGTTTCATACCCATGATCTAACGACCCTTCAGCGTGCTGTCATCTCCCCATTTAGACGCGGATGAAATGCTGCTGATTAGCAGGCGACTCCGCTCGCCACACCGATCACCTCCAAAGCCGAGTGTTTAAAGTATATCCAGGGAGACGTTTGGGACCCTAGCTTGACTGACTCGGATGTCGCTGACACGTTGCTGGCTAACAAACCCGTTGGGACTGCTTGTTCTCGAGTCTGCCGGTTTCTCGCTATACTCGCTACACTTCGTGCGAAACCGGACAGTTGTATTCCTCACCATGCTAGATTCCTGATTCTAGACACTACCCAATCCATCCCCATTTTTTGAGTATCCGATGTATTTCCAATGTTCGAGCTTGTGTTTGTGTCTAGACTGCGGAGCGTGTGGCCAGGAAATGGTCGCGGTGCTTGATCTTGAGCTTGAACCCTACTCATTGCTTGATCAGCCAGCAATATGAAAGTCGCGACGCCACCGATCGTACATCTTGCGGTGGTGTGCACACCCAGGTTGCTCAACTCAGACTTTGCAAGCCTAGAAGCAGTCGGACGGACGCCCGCCTGACAGAAACTTCCATCGGATGATTGCAAGATGATAGTATACGGGAAGTGTCAAGCAAGTACTGATGGTCGTATGAAACGCGGGGGGATTTGACATGCGACCCCGAGGTATTTATCACCAGACACAACCACTGCCAAGAAGAACAAGAAAGAAAGGGCTGACCAAACTAGTCAGCCCTTGGACTGATGCCGCTTCTGCGCGAATATCGTCTCGCGGGGCGTCCATGAGAGAAGAAGGAAAATCGGACGTATATCACGTCACGTCACGATGGGTGACATAGGGTCATCATCATCGTTGCAGCGGCCCCCGCAAGGCCGCCCACACTGGCATCGTATGTCGGCGGGAGTGGGACTACATTCGAGTTTGGGCACCTTGACGAGCCCAAGCGCAACATCACGGCCATCCGCCTCCGTCGATGGGCCCGACCAACGTTCGTAGGGGTACATCGTGATGTCCCCTGGATCCAATTCCGCCCGACGGTTCGACGGCGGGCTTGGAAGCGCGGCTGCCCGCGCAAAAAAGATGTCCACCAGACTCCCACCATAAACGGATGCATCCTGGCCGGGCAGTTCGATGCCGGCGCTCTGGTCCACGCAGTGACTGCATCCTTCGCTGCAGTCCTTGTGGTGTTTCTCCGCGAATCGAAGAGTTCGGTGTTCGACACATCCGGGGCAAGTGCACTGGAAACCACATGTGCATCCAGATCCGGCGATGGACTTGATGGTGCTGAGTGGAGGGATACTGGGAAAGTCGGGAACAGAAGCTGAAGGGATGGGCACGGCGAGAATCGGAGGTAGTTCTAGGCTGGCGGAAGGGGTAGCGCGTGACCCGACGGATCGCTTGTCCGCGCAACAGGGTCCGAGTGGTGGATCAGAATAATGTTTTGCGGTAGACTCTTCCACGGGTCGATCGCGAAACAGGACTGCCGCCTCAGCAAGGGCTTGCAGGCCGTAGTCTGGACACTCCCCACAAGTAGAACTAGACCCAGTAACAGAGGACCTTCTACACGTACACTGCAGTACGTTTTCACAGTGGCAAGGATTCAGAAGCGAATCCACTGTGAAAATGCAATCAGGACAGTCAAGGATCATGCGCGGCCCTTACCTCTTTGCCTTGAGTTCGGCGGAGATGAGAAAGTGGTAGGTTGAAACGCGTCCGAAATTCCGTTGGGCAAAGTCGGTACGCTGGGCATGAATCGACGGGCTTCCGATTGACTGGTGTCAGTGTCCTGCCTGACTGATCCGGTTATAGTATACTCACGTTTCCTGTCTGGACGGGCGGCAGGGATGGGGACCTTGTCGACAACAGGCTGACGGGGAGTGCAGGTGCACTTGGAATGTACGCGCTTTTCCTGGCGCAGTTCGCGACATTTGGGACATTGGGAAACAGGGCGTCCCTTCTTCTTCACCTCGAACAATGGACGTTCTGTGTGATGGCACGAGGAAGATCTATGCCCTTTGATGCATGCTTCACTGGAGATCGCTGGTCAAACAGGGGAAACCGGCATGGACTGCTATACACACCACGCAAACTTTCTTTCGTTTACAAAGACCTGTGATCACGTCAGTACGACAATGAGCTGGCGGGCTGGGTAGCAAACCATTGCGAGGGACGCCCTATTCCATCAAGTTCAGTGTGGGCGGGAATGGAGAGCTGGATACTGCCCAGCCTTGGGATCGGGGCGTCAAGTAGTATGGTCTGGCAGGGTCCACGTGACTGTTGTCAACCTTGCTATTCCCCTCGACTCGAGCTCACGCCGCAGATCTTTGTCTTTTGTGCAAGTTTCAGGTCCTTGGCGGGAAAATGTTCAACAAGTCACATCATGGGAAAGCGAGTCATCTTCGCGAATCGTGTTAGAGGTCTGATCCTCCTGAGCAATTTGTGCGCGTGTTCGAGCTGGCACGCAGGCGAGGCATATCTGCTGTTTGTCCCTTCTTATCTCGAGCGCGATCCGCTTTGCGCCCATTGCAGTTGATTATCTCAAGTTTCCATGCTCCAAGCTGCATATCCGCGATCCCTATATGGCTTCGTGTCAGAATCGTTCTCCTCATTGCATGTTGTTCCACGCTATCCCCAGGAGTGCGTTGCCCTCTCGTCTGACTTGCGACGTGTGCGCTGGTTTCTTTCAGCGACGGCCGTGCTTATTTCCACTGCCGCGGCCTCTCCCTTTCCGCCGCGGGGTGACGAACGGAACTCCCCGCTCTTGAAGCCGTGAAACGGGGAGGTTCTCCAATTCTCTCCCCCAGACGTGCGAAAGACGTTCAATTTCCGATCTCCTTATCTCCACATTGATTGTCTTAACGTTTAGGAATCAGCTGACAAGATTTCTTCCCTGTCAGTGTTTCGTCCCTTGATCGTACTGGCCTTTGCCCACTTCCATTGTTGCCATCTCTCACTCGTTTTCTCAACCTTGTCACATGGCCGAACAATGTCATGTGGGCGGGACCAGGGGCCTGATGCGCATGCCTGCACCTTGTGCCTGCCATGCAAAATCCGTTCCAATTCAGCCGAGAAGGTATTCCCGGTGCTTACATACACCACACGGTGATGCGGGACCGTCAATATTGAAGGCTTCTTCACGACACGTTGATTGTGCACACACAGCATCCTGTTACCGACAAAGGCTCTGGCCTTTATCACCAACTCCAAGTTACATGGCTCTGCCGTCTGCAAACTGCATGGCACTGCAATGAGTGTTATTCTTATCATTCAACAGCACAGCATTTTACTTTACAAATAACCATGATCCACATGCCGATGCCCATGGAATTGACAGTCGGTGTGAGTGTTTCCCTGCTGTCCGGGCGTTCGGTTGAACTTTGTGCAAATAATCGCCGACTTAAAGTGGGGGTCCCAGTCTCCATTTACTACAATGATTTAATTGCTGATTTCTGGGTCTCAGCCATATTATATTCGACGTCAGATGCGACCTCGTCGCAATCTAGGAGCGAAAACAGGAGTCTGGCTCATGACGATTGCACCCGTCGCTGGGTATTTTATTTTCTCATTCAAAGTAACCTCACCGGCCCCCGAAGTATGCTGCACCGGTGGTACCCATAGGGTTCGTCTCATTCGCAAATAGTCTGGGAGCAGGACCGTTGGTACCACGAGGTCCACTTCAGACACGTTCGTGCTCAAACTAAATCGATTGGACGACACGCCATTCCCATAGTCGACAACGCCAGCAAACGCTCCAGTCGAGCGAAAATATCGTTGCAACGGCGACGTGAAATGGGAGAACCTACAAGTGTTTGGGTATACGAGCTACAGGTTCTATCTTCGGACAGGGGTAATGACGACCGTGCAGAAGTCGTCGATGACTACTCACTAGATACTGCCCAAATTCGACTCATTGTTCCACAAGGCGAGCAAAAATAATTCGGTGAGTGAGCAAGCTGTAACCGCATAAATACGCACCAGAAGGTCCCCCGCCTCTGACTTATCTCGTGGTGCGTTTAGCAACTCCTGGCATGTCTGTTTCTGCTGTTCTTGTCCTCGGCGCACTTGCCAGATCTGCTTCTGCGGCAGTCGCGTCTACATTCACTGCTCCCGCTGCTGCGTGCGTAGTATCATCTTGGTATTCCTGGCAGCGACTAATGTGAAACTTGATCAGTCCCACCGATACGTCGTCCTTCTATGTCGGCGCGTCGAACGGAACAATTCAGAACACCCCTCTAGTCCCCGGCGCCGTTTTCGATCGTTTCATTCAGATCTGGCTCGAAAACACCGACTTCGCCCAAGCCGCCTCCCAAGAGGTCTTCCAAAACCTCTCGTCACAGGGCATTCTTCTCACAAGCTACTATGCCCTGACCCACACTAGTGAACCCAACTACATTGGTTCTGTGGGAGGTGACTTCTGGGGATTGTACAATGATGATATGGAAGCCATCCCAAACAATATGTCCACCATCGTCGACCTCCTGGATCAGAAAAGCATCAGCTGGGCTGAATATCAAGAGAATATGCCGACTGACGGCTACGGTGGCTTCAACTTTACGAACTCGAACGGCTACACCTATTATGTCCGCAAGCACAACCCTCTTGTCATTTACGATTCAGTCGGCCTGAATACAACGCGCGCCGCGCGTATCAGGAACTTTAACGATTTCGCCGTCGACGTGAGTTTTTTCATGTGGAATTTTAGTCAGTGGAACTTGAACCCAACATGACCAGCTCGGAAACAACTCCATCCCTCAGTGGGTATTCGTCACTCCTAACCTTAGAAAGTGCGTGTTCGAGTTTCTTGCAGCTCCCTTAACTAAAGTCCGCACTTAGCGATGGACACGATACGGATGTCGCCTTTGCTTCACAATGGCTGTCGTACTGGCTTGTCCCCTTGCTCCAGGACCCCAACTTCAACACGGACAGGACATTGATCTTGTTGACCTTTGACGAGTGAGTTAAATCTAGCAAACACGGCATGATCTCTGACCATTTTCCCAAGGAACGAAACGTACGACATCAACAACCAAGTGTACACCATTCTTCTTGGTGGTGCTATTCCCGAAAACTTGAAGAACACCACGGATGACACATTCTATACTCACTACTCTCTGTAAGATTCTTCTCCCTGAAAACTCTTACGTACTGAGGTTTCTTCAGTCTCACATCAGTCGAGGCCAACTGGGACCTTGGTAACCTGGGTCGTCAAGATACTAACAAGACAATGAACAGTAAGCGTCGTATATGGCTTTTGGGGAAATAACACTATCTCATCTCGTTTCTTCCAGACGTCTTCGAATTTGTCGCGAATGTTACCGGGTACAAGAACAACGGCATGACGGGGAGCTCAGATCTTCCTCTCCTTAACCTTACCACGACCATTCCCGGGCCGTTGAACCCTCAGTACTGGATTCCCTATCTCGCGCCCAACACATCGGGAACTGGTGGTGGCAGTGGACCGACCTTTGTTGGGAACGGTACTAACATGTCCATGACCACCGCCCCGGCACCCGTCAACTTGACGGCCCTCCAAGTTACGGTAAAAACGGGTGGTGCCCTTGCTGGTTTTGCACAGGCTAATTTCCTGGTGTCAGCTATAGGCGCTGTGCTTGCTGGAGCTCTGCTGCTGTAGTCAATTATGGACTCGGAATCTATGTTGTTTATTGGAGAAAGTGGTAATATGATTGGTATCCTTGGTTGAGGAACATGAAACCAACGGTACTACTACTTTGGCGCTGTAATGTCTCGGGGCGTTGCAGTTTGAAATCACCTCGGGTTAAGTTTGAAAGCAAGGGCGTGCCCGCGGAAAATTCGGTCATGGACGTCTCTACTAGGGTCGCTTTCAGCTAAAAGGAACGGCCGGGGCGGTGAAGCGCTGATGGGGCCTGTTGAATTCGGCCGTGATTTTGATGTACCTCTTGATCGCGCTTATCAAGGGGAGGTTCAAGGAAGCATCCACCGCCATTCCCGGAATGGAGCTATGACTATCTGAAAGTGAGCGTTGTCGTGTTGTATTTCCATAGGTGCTGGCCTGGGACGTTCAAGATAATCAGTCCTTGCCGAGTCACGACTCATCACATTTCTGTCATCGACAACGCTATATCGGACACTACTAAAAATCTCTTGCGGCGACGAACGTTCGTGGACAATTGGCCAGCCACGAAAATGGTTACGAACTTGCCGTCGAGTCGCCGACGTGCGGACTGGGGACGGCGATACCGATCGATTTCAACAGGACCCACGTGTTTACTTGACGAAAAGGATACTATATCAAGGGCTGGTTGGGCGCCTTTGCCAGTGGTTCCTTCAATCCCATCAACATGGCGACCAAGTATTCCATCCTCCTTGGAGCAGCAGTAGGGGTTTCTGCATCAGTCGCGTCGACCTTCACGGCTCCTGCCGCAGCGTAAGCCATAGATCCCTTGAATCACCGTCACAACCCCAAGTCCCATTTCATAGACCCACGGATACATCCACCTTTTACATTGGCGCCTCAAATGGCACGCTCACCAACACTCCCAACGTGCCCGGCAAGGTTTTCGACCGCTTTATTCAAATTTGGCTTGAGAACACCGATTTTGCTCAGGCGCAATCCAATGCTGTCTTCCAAAACCTGAGTTACCAGGGCATCCTCCTCACCAGCTATTATGCCGTGACTCATCCTAGTCAGCCCAACTATATCTCATCGGTCGGAGGAGACTTTTTCGGATTGGCGGATGATAGCCTTACCTTTGTTCCCAACAACATTTCGACGATCGTCGACCTCCTCGACGCGAAAAGTATCAGCTGGGCGACCTACCAGGAAAATATGCCGACCGATGGATTCCCAGGTTACAATTTCACTAATCCTGACAACTATACGTACTACGCGCGCAAGCACAATCCGTGCGTCGTCTATGATTCGGTTGGCCAAAACAGCACGCGTGCCCAGCGTATCAGGAACTTCAATGACTTTGCTGTCGACGTAAGTTTGACCGGTTGTCGTGCTCAATTCTGCTGCTTAATGCACGTGCAGGTTGACAACAACACCCTTCCCCAATGGATTTTTGTCACGCCTAACCTCCGCAAGCAGGTCGCCCTTTCGAGTTAATATATCGTGCTAATGTTATCACAGTGATGCGCATGATACTACCATCGAGTGGGCGGGTGATTGGCTGAACTACTGGCTAGTACCGCTACTACAGGATGCCAATTTCAACACCCCCAGGACACTGATTTTGTTGACATTCGATGAGTATGTCCTCTCCAGACTCCCGGGCGATAAAGCTTGTGTTAAACCTTTTCATAGGAATGAAACATACGACATCAACAACCAGGTGTACACTCTTCTACTTGGTGGTGTTATACCAGATAATCTGCACAATACGACTGATGATACGTTTTATACCCACTATTCGATGTATGGTGTTGTTCATATCGACCAGATCCGCGAGCTGAGATTACTTTATTAGCCCCTCTACCATTCAAAACAACTGGTCTCTTGGCAATCTTGGCCGCCAGGACACCAACAAGACGCTTGCTAGTGCGCTCTATCTACTTGTCATCGCCGCGTTGAATTTGACATACGTTGCCTATCAGACGTCTTTGCTCTCGTCGCAAATGCAACCTCATACCAGAACAACAACATCAGTGGGGCAAGCATTCCATTGTTGAACCTCACCGGCACTTACCCTGGCGCTTTGAATCCTGACGAGTATGTTCCGTATCTGGCCCCCAACACCAGTAGTGTTGGTGCGGGTGGTGGACCGACCTTTGTTGCACCCAATGTGAATACGTCCTTGAATGCAAACACTGCGCCTGCTCCGGTCAACTTGTCAGCTGCATCGACCAACTCTTCTACAACGGGTGGTGCCGGAGCAGGTGCGGTTGCTAGTGTACAGGGTGTCCTCGGCACGGCAGTATTCGCGGTTATCATCACTGGTCTATTGCCTTAATTGGGTGACGATTAGGACCAAAGTCCTAGGTTGTCCCTGTAGTGTCGTTGGTTATGAAAATGAAAGCTTTACCACCCGATCTTCAGCTGGAGTGACTGAATGAGTTGGCGTGTTGATGCTTGAAGTGAGCACAGTGATGTCGTACCGGCATATGGCACATGGCTGTACTATGCTGCAGTGTTCTCCCGGTCGCTGAACGGAATTGAAGATCACTGAACGCGAACCGTGAGAAAGTGTATGCGCTTCCCCAACCTTCACTTGAGCATAACTTTCTGTGGTTTCTTATGGGCAGGGTAATTACTAATCCAATCACATGTCTGTACCACCACTAAAAATTTATCAGTACTCCCAGCCAATCAGCATTAATTATATAATTCCCGCTAAGGTACTTAGTGGGTTTCTAAGGGGGTGAACGCTTAGTGAATCCCTACTGGCGGTGGATCGTGAATCTTTGTGTGTTTATGTATTTATATTTGTGTTGTCTTCCAATTGGGTGTTACTTCAAATCAGTCTCGCCATGTCATCTTGGTGGAATATCATGGTTGTTCTTTCATGACGGATCTTCCTGTGGAAGTGTCGACGAGTATTGCTTGTGATGTAGTTGTTGGTTGTGAGTGGATTTCTCTCTTCGAGATTACTATGTGTGATTTAATGATCAATACAATCACATGTGCCACCTCTTCTGGTGATGATGATATTATTTCTGAGCATTCCTGTGAAGGGCCTCATGTTTCTTTGTGTACCCTTGTCCCCTCATCTACCAAGGTGAATGATGTGTTAACGTCTGTCACCAAAGTGACACAAATACAAAATGCCATCGTCCATGAGTTTAAGGTAAATTATCTTCATGTCCCTATGGCTGTCTACTTTTCTAATCCAGCTTTTATAAGGAGCTAACAGACCATCTATCTGCAATATGTTACGATTCGCTCGCAGGACGATCGCTTTTTCCTTACTTTCTCTCTCGGACTAATACTTTCCATTTCTCATGCTTAAACCTCGTCTCTTTCATGTCGTTCCACGACATTCCACTCATCTCGTAAGCGTGCTTATTCCTCCACTGCGCAGGTACTCTTCACTTTCTGATCTTCCCACGCCGTATGCGCCAGCCCTTAATGTTTCACTCTCATGCGTGGTTTTGCCATTGGTCCTCTATTTCTACTGCCGCTTCCCACGCCGGCCCTTAACTACTGTGATGCGTAACCGTCATGCCTTTACTTCGCTATATAAACCCCTCAACCGGGTCTTTCCCTTCTTCTCCTCAGCTTAGTTCTACCTACAGTTTACCGCCTAGATAGTACTAGCAATCTATCATCCTTACTCCTCGTGTCTTTGCTCTACCATTAAGTGAGCACTTCACACTATGGCTCACCCACCTTCGTGTGTCTCTACCTTGAACCCTTGACCCGCTAGTCAAGTTAGGCAGCGGTTTGCCCTTCGACCTGTCAACACCTGTGATGGTACCTTTGACCAGCATCCCCACGGCTGGGCCTTACGTCATTGTATATACAAACGACTGATTCTCTTGACCCTACTAGGCGTTAGTTGGTCTGCGCGCGACCGTACCCACGGCCACGCGTAACAAAAGAACTAAGCTCTCTCCTCGTTCGGGTACTATCACGTACGCCACCCACCATAGCTTCCCACTGAAATACTTGAACCACTGATCTGCATTGGAACCCCCGAGAACCTCTGCGTACCTCGCACTCCAACTCCTCTGACACCCCTGACAACCCCAACCAAGCATATTGGGATGAAGACCCAGATGAGCCTTTATTAGACTCAGACAAAGAACTTGCTACCCGCGACCTTGCCCACAGCTTTTCTGCTTCGGTGCAGATACCCCGCCCCCAGACTCCCCCGTCTCCAACACCCAGACGCCAAACCGGCCATATTTTTCCCCCACTCCCTCGTCCTCCATCGCCCACTATGACCACCAAACCCCTTGAACTTCGCATCGGCACTCCAGAGAAGTACGATGGCGACTACAAGACAGCCAAGCAGTGGTTTGACTCTGTCGCCTTCTACCTTAATGTCAATGCAGACGTATACAACTCCGACCCGAAGCGCATTGCCTTTGCACTCTCCTATATGACTCGTGGCCCCGCACTCACATGGGCCAACACCTTTCACTCCTCAAAGATCGCAGCTGATGGCTCGATCTTGATGGGCTCTTGGTCCGACTTCCGCAATGCCTTCATCTTGGCATTTAAACACTACGACACTACTGGCAATGCAATTGCCTGGCTCACCACCACCCGCATGACCGCCACCAAGAACGGCGGACACTCCCCCTCACTCACTGAGTACAACACTCAGTTCCAGAATCACTGCGCCATAGCAGGTATCACTGATGACAACGTCTTAATCGGCTACTACTCGGCCGCTATCCCCGATGCCCTCATGTGCTGTATCCTAGCCATGGAAACAGTTCCCACCACTATCGACACTTGGTTAAAAAAGGTCGTCACCTTCCAAACCCACATGGAACGCGCTCGAGAAATTGCTGCCCGTCACAAGACCCCCACTTGTCACACATATCATCAATACGCCACCCCCACCCCCATCAAAGATCCTAACGCCATGGACGTCGATGCCATCCGTGTCCAATGACTCACACCCGCTGAATGAGAACTATGTCGCAAGGAAGGAAGGTGCTTCCACTGCCGCCAGAAGGGACATCGGGCTACTGCCTGTCCCACGTTCACTTCAAACACCCTGAGGCCAAAGAAAGCCGTTCGAAAGGTCATAGAAGTGGAAGTCGAGGATGAAGAAGAAGTCCCTCGACTACAAGAGATAGACAAAGAAGACAATGATGAAGAACCAAAGGTGTCTCGTGTCGCCTTTGCCTCCCAGGATTTTTGAAATGGAACACTGCCTCGATGTCAGTAGTTCCTCCTATTACGTGTGCCCCTGTACTTGTATCCATGTCCAAGAAATCAATGAAAATTCCTCTCCAACTCATTGATCCTTCGCACACCATGAAAACTGTCGACACCCGTGCCCTCATCGATAGCGGTGCAGATATCAACTGCCTTGACTGGGACTTCACCCACAAACACCAACTCCCTCTTGACAAACTCCCAACACCTATTCCCGTGAACAACATCGACCAAACCCCCAATGCCAAGGGGGCCATCCGCTACACCGCTTCCCTCTTCATGAACATCGACGGAATTGCTCAGCATGTATGCTTCCACGTCATGCACTGTGGGTCCGAGAACGTGATTCTCAGGACACCCTGGTTACGACTCACGAATCCCTCTATTGACTGGTTGTCACAAACGATCAATATCCCAGAAACGGTAGATGAATCTGCCTCTCTCTACCATATCCACGTCGCGGACCTCAAACGACACAACGACGCCCAACCTAGAGCATCACCTTCGAAACCACCATGACACGTCATGGTCGAAACTATCCCCGACCATACCCTTTCCACGTTCCTTGATATGCCAGATGGAAACCTCTACGTTTGCTGCGCCCTCCATGCTAACTCTTGTCGACGGGTCCTCAAGATGGGGTCCCAATACCATCAGACTCACCCGAAACTTGTGGCCAAGCTTACCACCACAACTGAATTAGCGGCTGCCGCCGAGAAGGCCAAATCGAAAGTTACCTTACCTGACGCCTACAAAGACTTTGCCCCCGTCTTTGCCAAAGAATCTGCTGACTCCCTTCCCCCATCCCAACCCTATGATCACGAGATCAACGTCAAGGACTCATTTACCCCGAAGATCGGCAAACTCTACCCACTCACCCCTGACGAAAAGAAGGCCACGGAAGATTTTCTCAATGAGAATCTCGCTGCTGGCAAGATTCGCCCTTCAAACTCCCCCCAAGCATCACCCTTCTTCTTCATCAAGAAGAAAGACGGTAAACTCCGCCCCTGCCAAGACTACTAATACCTCAACGAACATACTGTTTGCGACGCCTACCCACTACCACTGATCTCCGACCTCCTCGACAAACTCAAAGGCGCTCGAGTATTCACTAAGTTCAACGTACGCTGGGGATATAACAACATGTGTATCAAAGACAGGCACCAATGGAAAGGAGCCTTCCTCATCCACAAGGGGCTCTTCGAACTCATGGTTATGTTCTTCAGCATGACTAACTCCCCAGCAACTTTTCAACATTTTATGAATGACTCCTTCTGTGATATGATCGCCGAAGGATGGTTGGTTATTTACATGGATGACCTCCTTATCTTTTCCCCAGACAATGCCACCCACACCAAATGTACTCACCGTGTCCTTCAACGGATGACAGAACTCAACCTCCATCTCAAACTGGAGAAATGCCAGTTCGCTGTCCCCGAAGTCGAATACCTCGGGATGATTGTCAAGGAAGGACAGCTCGCTATGGACCCCGTCAAACTTGATGGAATCGCTAAGTGGCCAATGCCACAGAAAGTTAAAGACGTCCATTCCTTCCTTGGCTTTGCTAACTTCTATAGATGGTTTATTCCTGGATATTCCAATATTGCACGCCCCCTCATCGACCTCACCAGGAA
>JBBPTX010000694.1:0-17819 GCA_038094595.1 Pulveroboletus aff. annulatus | reverse complement strand
GATACGTATCTACATAAGTCCATCCCCTAGGCCCAACATGATCAACATGAGGAGTCGGCCTGTAACGGAGATTAATAAGTACATGAGGTATCCAGCCGTTGATCTGCTGCGGGTGGTAGAATGGAAGATGTCAACGGTTATTAAAGATAAGGGATCACATCACAGTGATGGGGTGACTGTTGTGAGGTCTGTGATGATCACGGTGTATTAAATACGTGCTGTGATCAGTGGGGCGAAATGTGAAGAGTTAAAGGTGAAGCCCACTGATCTAGAAGGGCCCGTTAGATCCCCTGTGTCTGGCACAGTGTCTGCTGTCGGGTTTACCCTTGATAAGATAAAGGGGGCGTCCGTATGCGCAAGGTAAAGTGTGAAAAATATATAGCTGTAACACCCTTACCGTTTATAATGTAGATGGTACACAAAACGAAGCAGGCAAGATTACACATGTCGCCTCCCTTTTGTTAGACTACAAAGGACATCGAGAGATAGTCAAAGCAGAAGTCACCAGCTTAGGAAAGAATCAAATGGTGATCGGCTATTCTTGGTTAAAGAAACATAACCCAGATGTCAATTGGAAAACTGGAGAAATTAAATTGAGAAGTTGTGGAAGAGAATGCTGGGAGCTTAGAGATAAAAGCATCTATCTCAGACTTTTGGAAAGAGAAGAGCAAGAAGCTCAGTATAATGTATACGAAAAAATAAAAACACTAGAAAAAGAACAAAACGAAAAACAAGAACGAAACATTAGAATAGGACAAGCAGTGGATGAAAAGCTCAAATCTCTCATGGATCAGAAGAAATCTGCTGCAGAACTCATACCAGAATGTTATCATGAACATCTTAATGTATTCGAAGAGAGGGCATCCACCAGAATGCCAATGCGAAAATCTTGGGATCATGCCATAGATCTCAAAGAAGACTTTCAGCCAAAGAAAGGAAGACTTATACCTCTGAGCGCAGACGAACAGAGGGAAGTATCAGACTGGCTAGAAGACCAGTCATCCAAAGGATACATTAGGCCCTCTAAATCTCCTCAAACGTCACCAGTCTTCTTCGTACCAAAGAAAGATGGACGAAAACGCATGGTGCAAGATTATCGCTATCTAAACTTGCAGACAGTGCGAAATAATTACCCCCTTCGTCTCATTTCACAGCTTGTAGACCGATTGAAAGGGGCTAAGCTATTTACCACGTTGGATCTCAGATGGGGATACAACAATGTACGCATCAAAGAAGGTGATGAATGGAAAGCGGCCTTCGTCACGCACAAAGGGACTTTTGAACCCTTGGTCATGTTCTTTGGACTGTGCAATTCTCCAGCCACCTTCCAAACCATGATGAACGAGTTATTTGCAGATATGGAAGACGTCGTAGTGGTTTACATTGATGACATTATGATATTCACCAAAACAGACAATGAACAGGAACATGCAGAAATTGTTAAGAAAGTATTAAAGCATCTGGAAAAGAACGACCTCTTTGCCAAACCAGAGAAATGTCACTTCTTCAAGAAAGAAGTAGACTATTTAGGGATGGTCGTAGGACAAGACGGGATCAAGATGGATCAAAAGAAAGTCGATGCCATCTTAGATTTGCCAGCACCTACTAACGTGAAAGGAGTGCAAAGCTTTCTCGGTCTCGCCAACTACTATCATTGCTTCATAGAAGGATATGCGCAAGTCGCTAGACCTCTGAACAACCTCCTAAAGAAGGACATCTCTTGGAAATGGGACTCCCCACAGCAAAACGCTTTTGATAAATTGAAAGAACGATTCACCACAGCCCCAATCCTCGCTTATCCAGACATTGATTGTCAATTTCATCTAGAAACAGATGCTTCTGATTACGCAACAGGAGCAGTACTATCAATATTAAAAGAAGATAAGTGGCACCCAGTGGCCTTCAGTTCACACTCAATGTTACCAGAAGAAAGGAACTATCCTATTGCCGATAAGGAAATGTTGAGCATCATTAGAGCATTAGAACAATGGCGTCATTATCTAGAAGGAACGGAACATTCATTCGAAGTATGGAATGATCATGCAAATCTTCAGTATTTTATGAAAGCGCAAGATCTATCTAGGAGACAAGCCAGATGGGCGCAATACTTATCTAGATTCAACTACACCTTTGTGTATAAACCAGGATCATCCAATGCGAAAGCAGACGCTCTCTCTAGAAGAGAAGATCACGCGCAGGGCGTAGAAGATGATAACAAAGGAATAACTATGATATCCCTGGAGCAGATAAGGACAACATCATCCAAAGTCGCAATCTACGATGAAGGGGCACAGCTACATCAAGA
The DNA here is from genome assembly GCA_038094595.1 of Pulveroboletus aff. annulatus. Classification (NCBI taxonomy): domain Eukaryota; kingdom Fungi; phylum Basidiomycota; class Agaricomycetes; order Boletales; family Boletaceae; genus Pulveroboletus; species Pulveroboletus aff. annulatus. The sequence goes on along the minus strand of JBBPTX010000694.1, from coordinate 15,514 downwards.
TATATTTAACCAAACATGTCTCTTGACGGAGATGGAAGTACAAAAGCTACGAAAAGAATACAATGTTTGTGAAGAAGCAAATGGGCTTCTTTACCAAGAAGGAAACCGGTTATATGTTCCGGCCAAAAACGGAGATAACGAAGATTTAAGAATCAAGACCCTTAAATTATGTCATGACTCGCCTATGGCAGGACATCCCGGAAATGAAAAAACTATTGATCTAGTCTTATGTCACTATTGGTGGCCTGGCGTCACAACTCAGATCAAAGATTATGTATCTCGTTGCGATCGATGCGCACGAATGAAACCTTCAAACCAGCCTAGCTCTGGTTTATTGCAACCCTTAGAAGTTCCTAGTGGACCCTGGCAGGACATATCTGTTGATTTTGTCACCGATCTGCCAGAAAGTAACGGATCAGACAGCATCTTAGTTGCTGTAGATCGCTTCTCTAAAGAAGTGGTGCTCATCCCTTGTCGCAAGACGACGTCCGCCATTGAGACAGCAAGTCTCTACCTACATCATATCTTCAAGCGCCACGGAATTCACTTATCTATAGTGTCCAATCGAGGACCACAGTTTGCTTTATGAGTCATGGCAGAGCTATGCAAGAAGCTTAACATAAAACAATGTTTGTCCACTGCACATCACCCACAAACAGATGGTCAGACAGAAAGAATGATCAGGGATGTATAGCAGTATCTAAGAATATTCTGTGCAGAGCGCCAAGGCGAATGGGCACAATGGTTACCCATCGCACAGTTTAGCTATAATTCTAAGAAGCAAGCCTCAACAAAGAAGTCTCCATTTGAAGTCACTCGTTCCTATACTCCGTGCATGGGTATAGAACCCATTACATCATCCTCCAAGGCACCAGCTGCCGATGAATTCCTATCCACTCTACACGACGTGACGGAGTAGACTAAATTAAACCTAAAACAAGCTCAGCTGCGCATGAAGACACAAGCTGATAAACATAGAAAAGAGACTCCTCCCTATAATGTTGGAGATAAAGTGTGGCTTTCCACAGATAACTTAAGGTTGCCGCGTGCAAGTCGCAAGTTAACAGAGCAATGGCTAGGGCCATATGACATCATCACGCTAGTTGGGGATAATGCAGTAACCCTTCGCTTGCCATCCTCTATGCGAATCCATCCAACCATTAATGTATCACAGGTTAAGCCTTATAAGGAAAGGCTTCAGGGACAACCTGTCATCGCTCCTGGCCCTATACAGGTAACTGAGGACCGAGATAATTTATATGAAGTAGAAAGGATTATCGCTAGTAGATTCAAAGGTCGTCGCCTTGAATACCTGGTCCATTGGCTAGGCTATGATGAGATAGATCGAACTTGGGAACCGGAAGATCATCTTCTACCAGGTGCGCTTGATGCCATTGGCGATTTCCATAGGGAGTATCCTTCTGCACCTCGAAGGTTGCGGATGTCTCATTCGGCATTTATACGATGCTTTCATGAACGCGAAGACCTCACTCTCCCATCGACACACCCTTTTGATCGCCTGGAAGTCGATCCTTAGACGGGGGGTAGTGTTACAGCTATATATTTTTCACCTTTACTTTGCGCACAAGGATGCTTCCTTTATCTTATCAAGGGAAAACCTGACCTAGACACTGTGCCAGACACAGGGGATCTACAGGCCCTTCCAGATCAGCGGGCTTCACCTTCAGCTCTTCACATTTGCCCCACTAATCACAGTACGTATTTAATACATCGTGATCATCACAGACCTCACACCAGTCACCCCATCACTGTGATGAGATCCCTTATCTTTAATTACTGTTGACATCTTCCATTCCACCCACCCACAGCAGATCAACGGCTGGTAGCCTCATGTATATATTAATCTCCGTTAACAGGCCGACTCCTCATGTCGATCATGTTGGGCCTAGGGGATGGACTTATGTAGATACGTATCTAGATCGGTACATAACATGTATCTACACATAGAATAGTATATAAAGCGAGATGGGACGGAGCTCAGTCTCCAATCTAGTTCTCTTGTTCCTCTTCTACAAAGTAGTGTCTTAAGAAATACTCCTCTCGACACCTAGCTTTTAAGTGGTTGCCTGCAAAGATTTGTAGATGCAACACTAGGAACCCACACCCTCAGAAGACACCCTCAGCCCTGCCACAGATCTAGCCTCGCTTAGATATCCAACCACCCCTGAGTGGAGTCCATCTTGATCTCCTCAACCAGATCCTTTCGCGTGGCCAATAGCATCATGAAATATTCATCTAGAAGCAACCCTAGGCACACAGCAGTTCATCAGAGAAGTGAGTATAGCAAGGAGGTGATACAGAGAAGCCTCAGAGGAACAAGATAGAGAGCAACCTCATGCTAAAAGGTAGAGACGTGAGTATCCACAAACGATAAGAAGGAATGATCGTTTTCGCAGAGTCCAGCTTCGAGTACAACAACGCAAATCCTACAGATACTAGTTACCCTTCTATAAATCACAATGGCCATCTCCCTTGCAGACTACATCACAGCCCTCACCAACCCCAACATCGATTGGACCACACAACTAAATAACATTGTGTCATACACTGCAGAACAAGAAGCTCGTTATCATAGCATGCAAGACGAGATAACAAGGATAAGCAATACAGTAGCAAACATCAAAAGAATCGTCACTACACTTGCGCAAGGGCAAGTAAAATCACCCATAAGACAACCTACACCTGGTGGATCAGGAAAAGAAAAGGAAAAAGAAAGACCTATCAACAGCTCCAGAAAAGTAGAAATCTTCGCAGACCCAGGAGATTATGATGGGTCATTCGTAAAATTCGATGAATGGTGGGCCAAGTTACAGGCCTGGATCCAAATAAACAGGCATGCAATAGAACCCCAAAGCAGAGAAGCAATCCTTGCAGTATTATCCAGACTAAAAGGACCTAGAGTAGGATCCTTCGCCCAACTCAGGTTGCAAAGGATGCACAGCAACCAAGGATATAGCTGGACGGATTTCGAAAACAAACTAAGAAGTCTGTTTAGAGGTAGCAACATCAAGGACAGAGCTACAAAAAAGATAAATGAAATGAAACAAGGGGCAAATCAGCCGATTGATGATTTCCTTGTCAAATGGTATGCAGAATTCAAGAAAGCAGAACTAGGGGACCCTCATGGGGTGTACCTCCTTGAACAAAACACAAAAAGGTATCTCATGGACTAAATATGGAAGAACAACCTTAGGAAAGGTACAGTCCATGAAATGATGAATGTATTAAGAGAAGTAGACAAATGCCTCGAAGCTCTTGACCTAATCAGGGGGCAAACGCAATACAGGTCAGGTCCCAAGTAAAAAGATCCTAATGCGATGGATATCAGTGCGGCTCAAAAGGGAGCCAAGTCCTGTTACAATTGCGGAGAAACTGGCCACTTCGCAAAACAATGCAAGAAACCCTCTACCAAATGTGATCTTTGCAGATGGTCAAATGGCCACAAAAAGGACTGCCAATGCAGGCAGGTAAGAAGCATGTCTTCAGATGACATAAAAAGCACTGAACACATTTACACACCTGGCACACAAGCTGAAAAAGGAAAAGGACATGATCCCACAGCAGCAATAAGGGGCATGTCGTTTGAAGAAGCAAGGGCGTTCTTCAGGGACGTCAAAGATACCGAGAATAGAAAATCGGGAAAAGGAAAAGCTTAGATCTAGGAACTGGACCTGATCTAAGCCAAGGTAAGCATAAGCAGGTACATTTTCCAACAGACAATCATTTCTCTAGTTTACATGTGTACAATATGAAAGCAGCGCCTTCCACTATTATTTCTACTACTTTGCCGATAGAGGGGTCCTCTCAGAGGCTCGACCAGGGCATCACACTGGTGCTTAATTCCTCTTCAAAGAAAGCTAACCCTTCAGTCTCACCTGCAGATCAAATCCCAGATGAAGGCATATTTTGTAGATTACTCAAAATAGATAACAAACTAAAAATGAAGATAAAGGTAAAACCTAAAATCACTGATCAAGATTTCATTTCAGTGTTAGCACTCTTGGACTCTGGTGAAAACTGCATCTTTGTAGATAATATATTTGCAATGCAACATGCGCTCCCACTCAGACAACTTGCACAACCCCTCACCGTCTATAATGAAGATGGTACCCAAAACAAAGCAGGCAAGATTACACACATAGTGTCGCTCCTGCTGGATTATAAAGGACATTGAGAAATAGTCAAAGCAGAAGTCACCAGCTTGGGAAAGAATTAAATAGTGATCGGCTATTCTTGGTTAAAGAAACACAACCCAGATATCAATTGGAAAACTGAGGAGATTAAATTAAGAAGTTGCAGAAGAGAATGTTGGAAACTCAGAGATAAAAGTGTTTATCTCAGACTCTTAGAAAAGGAAGAACAGGAAGCTCAATATAAAGTATACAAAACAATAAAAACACTAGAAAAGGAGCAAAACAAAAGACAAGAACGAGATATTAGAATAGGGCAAGCAGTAGATGAAAAGCTTAAAACCCTTATGGATCAAAAAAAATCTGCAGCAGAACTCATACCAGAATGCTATCACGAGTATCTTAAAGTGTTCGAAGAAAAGGCATCAACTAGAATGCCTACACGAAAGTCTTGGGATCATGCCATAGATCTTAAAGAAGACTTTCAGCCAAAGAAAGGAAGACTTATATCCCTAAGTATAGATGAACAAAAGGAGGTATCAGATTGGCTAGACGATCAATCATCCAAAGGATACATTAGACCTTCAAAGTCATCTCAAACGGCTCCAGTTTTCTTTGTGCTAAAGAAAGATGGAAGAAAACACATGGTACAAGATTATCAATATCTAAACTCGCAAACAGTGTGAAATAACTACCCCCTTCCTCTCATTTCACAACTCATAGACTGATTAAAAGGGGCTAAGCTATTCACTAAATTGGATCTCAGATAAGGATACAATAATTTACACATTAAAGAGGGTGATGAATGGAAAGCAGCTTTCATCACACATAAAGGGGTTTTCAAACCCCTGGTTATGTTCTTTGGATTATGCATTTCTCCAGCGACCTTCCAAACCATGATGAACGAATTATTCGTAGACACGAAAGACGTCATAGTAGTCTACATTTACAACGTCATGATATTTACCAAGACAGACGATGAACGAGAGCATGCAGAAATCGTTAAGAAAGTACTAAAGCATCTGGAAGATAACGATCTATTCGTCAAATCAGAGAAATGTCACTTCTTCAAGAAGGAAGTTGATTATTTGTGAATGGTCGTAGGACAAGACGGGATCACAATGGATCGCAAGAAGGTCGATGCCATTTTAGATTGGCCAGCACCTACCAATGTAAAAGGGGTGCGAAGCTTTCTTTGTCTTGCCAACTACTATCATCACTTTATTGAAGGGTATGCGCAAGTTGCTAGACCCTTGAACAACCTCCTAAAGAAAGATGTCTCTTGGAAATGGGAATCACCACAACAGAATGCTTTCGATAAATTAAAAGAATGATTCACCACAGCTCCCATCCTCGCCTATCCAGATATTGATTGTCAATTCCAACTAGAAACAGATGCTTCTGACTATGCAACAGGAGCAGTGCTATCTATATTGAAAGTAGACAAATGGCATCCAGTGGCCTTTAGTTCGCACTTGATGTTGCCAAAAAAAGGAACTACCCTATCGCGGATAAAGAGATGCTGAGCATCATCAGAGCACTAGAACAATGGCGTTATAATTTAGAAGGAACAGAACATCCATTTGAAGTATGAAATGATCATGCAAATCTCCAGTATTTTATGAAAGCGCAAGATCTATCCAGGAGACAAGCTAGATGGGTGCAATATCTATCCAGATTTAACTATACCTTCATATATAAACCAGAATTGTCTAACGCCAAAGCAGACGCTCTCTCTAGAAGAGAAGATCATGCGCAAGGAATAGAAGACAATAATAAAAGAGTAACTATGATATCCCCGGAGCGGATAAGGACAACATCATCCAAAGTCACAATCTATGATGAAGGGGCACAGCTACATCAAGATATATTTAATCAAACATGTCTCTTGACAGAGATGGAAATACAGAAGTTGTGTAAAGAACACAAAGTGTGTGAAGAAGCAAATGGGCTTCTTTACCAAGAAGGAAACCAGTTATACGTTCTGGCCAAAAACAAAGATAGCGAAGATTTAAGACTCAAGACTCTTAAATTATATCATGACTCGCCTATGACAGGTCATCCTGGAAATTAAAAGACTATAGACTTAGTCTTATGTCACTATTGGTTGTCTGGCATCACAACTCAGATCAAAGACTATATATCTCGTTGCGATTGATGCACAAAAATGAAGCCTTCCAACCAGCCCAGCTCTGGTTTATTTCAGCCTTTAGAAGTCCCTAGTGGACCCTGGCAGGACATATCTGTTGATTTTGTCACCAATCTGCCAGAAAGCAACGGATCAGATAGCATTTTAGTAGCTGTAGATCGATTCTCTAAGGAAGTGGTGCTTATCCCTTGTTGCAAGACGACGTCCGCCATTGAGACAGCAAGTCTCTACCTCCATCATATCTTCAAGCATCATGGAATCCCTTTATCTATTGTGTCCGATCAAGGACCACAGTTTGCTTCACAAGTCATGGCAGAGCTATGCAAGAGGCTTAATATAAAACAATGACTATCTACTGCACATCACCCACAAACAGATGGTCAAACAGAAAGAATGATCAGGGATGTGCAGCAGTATCTAAGAATATTCCGTGCAGAGCGATAGTACGAATGGGCACAATGGTTACCCATCACACAGTTTAGCTATAACTCTAAGAGGCGAGCCTCCACAAAGAAGTCTCCATTTGAAGTCACTCGTTCCTATATCCCATGCATGGGAATAGAGCCTGTTGCATCATCCTCCAAGGCACTGGCTGCCAACGAATTCCTGTCCACCCTACACAATGTGATGGAGCAAACTAAATTAAATTTAGAACAGGCTCAGCTGCACATGAAAGCACAAGCTGACAAACATAGAAAGGAGTCTCCTCCCTATAAAGTTGGAGATAAAGTGTGGCTTTCCACAGATAACTTAAAGTTGCCGCATGCAAGTCGCAAGTTAACAGAACGATGGTTAGGGCCATATGACATCATCACACTAGTTGGGGATAATGCAGTCACCCTTCCTTTGCTATCCTCTATGCGAATCCACCCAACTATTAACATATCATGGGTTAAGCCTTATAAAGAAAGGCTTCAGGGACAACCTGTCATCACTCCCAGCCCTATACAGGTAACCGAAGACTGAGATAATTTATATGAAGTAGAAAGAATCATCACTAGTAGATTCAAAGGTCGTCACCTTGAATACCTGGTCCATTGGCTAGGCTATGATGAGACAGATCAAACTTGGGAACTGGAAGAACATCTTCTACCGGGTGCGCTTGATGCCATTGGCAATTTCCACAGGGAGTATCCTTCTGCACCTCGAAGGTTGTGGATGTCTCATTCAGCATTTATACAATGCTTTCACAAACGCGATGATCTCACTCTTCCATCGACACACCCTTTTGATTGCCTGGAAGTCGATCCTTAGATGGGGAGTTGTGTTACAGCTATGTATTTTTCATCCTTTAATGCATATTGTTACAGCTATATAATTTTCATCATTACTGTTACGCGTGGCCGTGGGTATGGTCACGCGTAGACCTACTAACGCCTAGTAGGGTCGAGGGTTCAGTCGTTCATATCGATGACGACATAGGACCAGCCGTAGGGGTGCTGGGTCGAGGTTTCCATCAAAGGAATTGACGGGTCAAGGGATAACCGTTGCCTAGCTTGGCGAATGGTTCTGAGATTCAAGGGATGAGACACACGAAGGCGGCGGGGCCGAGTGTGAAGCGTTCTCTTAATAGTAGAACGAAGACTGAGGAGTAAAGACGAGTGAATTGCTAGTACTAACTAGATGACAAGCCATAGGTAGAACTAAGCTAAGAAAAAGAAACGAAGGGCCCTGTTGAAGGGTTTATATAATGAAGTAAAAGGTGTGACAGTTACGTGTCACGGTGGTTAAGGGCTGGCGTAGGAAATGGCGTTAGAAGAGCAGAAGCCAATAGCAAAACTACGCATGAGAGAAGACGTTAAGGGCCGGCGCATACAGCGTGAGAAGATCAGAAGGGAAAGAGTACCTGCGTGGTGGGGGAATAAGCACGCTTACGAGATGGATGGAATGTCATAGAACAAGATGGATGGAATGTCGTAGAACGACATGGAAGGAAAGCAGTGTAAGCATGAGAAATGAAAAGCTTTAGTTCATAAGAGAGAGGAAAGAAAAAGTGTTCGTCCTGCGAGTGAATCGTAACATTACCCCCTTAGTAAACCGAAGCTATGGCGAGGATTCCTTACAAGTCCCTGAAAGCGGGTCCTGGGGAGCCGGTGATATTGGCATACCCAACGTCGTCTAGTTCATCTCCATCCTCATAGGGTGAGGAGGCGCGGGGAGAGGATGGCGCAGGGTGGTAGGATTGTTGGGAGGAAGAGGAGGAGGACTGACGTGGGGTGCGGCAGGGTGTGGCTCGATGGACGATTTGTCCGTTGCGGAACACAGCTTGGGGGCAACGCGGTGTGGACGTAGACGAGGACTGAGCACGAGGGGAGGTGAGGCGAGAAGCAAGAGAGCGGGAGGGTCCCGGACAACGGGCAGGAGAATGGCCAGGTGCTTGTTGACGACATCCTATGCAGACGTGCTGCTGGCAAGAGAGTTGGGTGTGTCCGAGACAATGGCACTGGAAGCACTGTTGGTTGAAGCGAGGGTGTCCGGGATAGATGCGATCTCTGCCGTTGCGACCAGTCCACCAGTCATTGAGCGTTTGCCGATGGATGGGCAATCCATCTCGCAAGACTTCATTTCCAAGTCCTCGACCAGCTGCGGCTAGATCTCGGAAGTGGTTGTCGACGTCGAGGAGGAAGTTGTCGTAACCCATCTGGAAGGCGTGGGAATACAACTGGTAGCGCGCATGATAGATAAAGTCCTGCATGGTCCTGCCAAGCATGGTGTGAGGGAATACCGGGCCAGAGCCGGAGACAAAGGCGGCGACGTTGTTGATCTGCATCGCAGTTTCGAACCACGTGAAGATAGGTGAAGAGTCTAAGGTATATACACTAATAGGGATGTAGAGACGATCGTCAGACATAAGCGAATGGAAACGGACATAGTGCTCATCGGTGAACCTCTCTTCTCGAAGTCTGCCCGTGTGAAGATGAGATGAGACATCCAACGGGACTTGAGAATCCCATCCGGAATGGGCAACAAGTGAGTCCAAACTAGGTGTGCGGACGAGCTGGGGGCGATGAACACCTAGGAACAAGGGAGGTCTGGGAGAAGGTTCCCGATGGGGCGGAGGTGTGAATGATGGCGAGGATTCAATCCTTCCAGAGACGGGAGAGACGTGGTAGAGGGGAACATCGCCAACAAGAGTGGTGAAGTTGACAGGTCGAGGGGCGGCGGAGTGAGTAGGAGAGACCCTCTCGGAGTCGGCAGAGGGAAGACGGACTGTGCTGGGGTTGGTGGAGGGTGCGGCTGCAGGGGTGTCGACATTGGCGAATTCAATAGCCATAAGTAGGAGGTGGAGAGGATTTATGTGCGGCATGGTGGGCGAGTGGATGCAGGAGAGAAGGCGCGAGGGTGTCGTCTTTTATAATCATCTAATAATTCCGACGAGTGTTTCAGATTCCACTCGAGTTCCCATGAGACTTCTTCGGCCGAGTACCCTTTCCATCGGATCAGGTATTGACAGGCCGACGGCATACCTCGATGCTGTATGATTCATTCTATTTCGTATTCCTCTTGTCCTTTGACAAGATCCAGAGGCGGTGTAGGGAAGTTTGGACCGTGGACGTCATTTTCGCGATAGAGTGATAACAGAGAAGTGTGGAACGTGTTGTGAATCTTCCACGTTCGTGGGAGTCAGAGGCAATAGGAGACGGGGGAGATGACGTCAGAGATAACGAAGGGGCCTTCGCATTTTGCGGCGAACTTCAGATCTTGGACGGACCTTTTAAGGTTCCTGGCCTCCAGCCAAACTCGTTCCCCTTTCTTGAAGGGTACGAACTTTGACTTAGACCTGGACGCCATGACTTGTCGTGCAAGTTCATGGGATGCAAGTGCTTCATCTCATAGGGCAGTCAGCTCTTTGAGTTGGGTTTCAACAGCAGGGATGTTGGTTTTGGCGATTACCGAAGGAAGGGGACGGGGTTCATATCCCATCATGAGGTAAAACAGGGATTTGCCGGTGATGGAGTGAGGGCAGTGATTGTGGGTAAATTCGGCATGGGAGATATGTTCGGACCATGTGGAAGGATGGTCTCCGCAGTAAATACGGAGATAGGTCTCGACTTCTTGGTTGACTCACTCAGTTTCCCCATCGGTCTGGGGGTGATAAGCGGTTGAGAGAGAGAGGTCGTAGTTGAGGAGTCTGCCTAGCTCTTTGGCGAAGGTGGAGGCGAATTGTGGGCCACGATCAGAGATGACTTTCTCATAGAGTCCGAAGCGGAGGTAGACTTTGTGAAAAAAGAGTGCTGCTACACCCTCGGCGGTGATGGACTTCTTCGTGGGGCAAAGAATTACCCCCTTAGTAAGGCCATGGTCCACCATGACCAACAACGAGTCGAATCCCCCAGACAGCGGGAGATCGGTGATAAGATCGCAGGAGATCTGTTGGAACGGGCGAGAACAAGAGGACGGAATAGGGACAAGCGGAGGGACGGTAGGGTGAGTGTTCGTCTTGTTGCGCTGGCACACGGCGCAGCCTTCAATGTAAGAGCAAACAAAGGAGGCGAGACCTGGCCACCAGAATTTGGAGGCGACAAGCTGGCGAGTTTTAAGGTAGCCAGGGTGACCGGTGGAGTCATGGTCATGGGAGCGCTGGACAACAGTGCGGCGAAGGTCACGGTCGGGAGGGACGTAGACACGTCCCTGATACAGGAGGACGCCGTCGGAGTATTGCCAATCAGCAAGTCGAGAGCGGAAGGCGGGGGGAAGGGAGCCATCGATCTCCTGTAGTTTGTGGAGAACGAGGTCGTCAGAGGAGGAGGCGGAGGCGATGTGGTTGGAGAGGGCGGAGTCGATGAGGCGAACGAAGAGGGTATCAGGAAGGAGAGTGACTCCGATATTGTCGGAGTCAGTGCGAGGGAGGAGATCAGGACGGCGAGAGAGGGCGTCTGGTCCGGCGAGGTGGGTTCCAGGCACATGGGTGATAGAGTAATCATAATCTGCGAGGTCCAGGAGCCAACGGGCCTGATGTCGGTTGAGATCTTGGGGGTGGCAGAAATACATCAAGTTCTTGTGATCGGAGAAGACTTTGACGGGAAAGGGAGAGCCATGGAGGTATTGCCTCCAGGCTTTGAAACCGTGGATAACGGCCAAGAGCTCCCTGTCATGGATATCATAGTTTTGTTCAGAAGAGGAAAACGATTGTGATAAGTAAGAGCAGGGGTGCCAATCCCCGTTTGCGTCGGTTTGCAATAAGATACCACCCGATGCGTATTTGGAAGCGTCGGTGGCCATGGCGAATGGTCGTGAAATATCAGGCATAAATAGGACGGGTTTACAAAGGAACAACTCTTTGAGTTGTTCGAAGGCGGTCTGCTGAGAGGATGTCCAAGTCCATGGCATGGTTTTCTTGGTGAGGTCGATGAGAGGTCGGGCGATATTGGAGTACCCTGGTATGAAATGTCTGTAGAAGTTAGCAAATCCCAGGAAGGAACGGACATCTTTGACCTTTTGTGGCATGGGCCACTTGGAGATCCCGTCGAGTTTAACGGGGTCCATAGCGAGTTGTCCTTCCTTAACGATCATCCCAAGGTATTCAACTTCGGGGACAGCGAACTGGCATTTTTCCAGCTTGAGGTGGAGGTTGAGCTTCGTCATTCGTTGAAGGACGCGACGAGTGCGTTTGGTGTGGGTGGCGTCGTCGAGGGAGAAGATTAGGAGGTCGTCCATGTAGATAACTAGCCATCCCTCCGCAATCATATCGCAGAAGGAGTCGTTCATGAAGCGTTGGAAAGTTGCCGGGGAGTTAGTCATACTGAAGAACATTACCATCGGTTCAAAGAGGCCTTTGTGCATAAGAAAGGCACCTTTCCATTGATGCCTATCTTTTATACGTACGTTGTTATATCCCCAGCATATGTCGAACTTAGTGAAGACACAAGCTCCCTTGAGTTTATCGAGGAGGTCGGAGATTAGCGGTAGTGGGTAGGCGTCACGAACAGTATGTTCGTTGAGGTATCGGTAGTCCTGGCAGGGACAGAGTTTGCCATCTTTCTTTTTGACAAAGAAGAACGGCGATGCTTGAGGGGAGTTTGAGGGACGAATCTTGCCAGCAGCTAGATTTTCATCGAGGAAGTCTTCAGTGGCATTCTTTTCATCTGGGGTAAGCGGGTAGAGTTTGCCAATTTTTGGGGTGAACGAGTCCTTGACGTTAATTTCGTGGTCATATGGCCTGGAGGGTGGAAGAGAGTCGGCAGTTTCTTTGGCAAAGACTGGTGCGAAGTCCTTGTAGGCATTGGGACGGGTGACTTTTGACTTGGCCTTCTCTGCGCCGGCCACTAGTTCCGTGGCGGTGGTGAGCTTGGCAACAAGCTTCGGATGCGTCTGATGATATCGGGATCCCGATTTGAGGACTCGTTGACAAGAGTTGGCGTGGAGTGCTCGGCGAACGTAGAGGTTCCCATCTGGCATGTCGAGGAATGTGGAGAGGGTATGGTCGGGGACAGTTTCAACCAAGATGTGACAAGGTGGCTTCAAGGGGGGTGTCCGGGGTAGAGCATCGTCGTGTCGCTTAAGGTCGGCGACATGGATATGATAGAGGGAGGTGGACTCGTCTGCTGCTTCGGGGATGTTGATCGTCTGTGACGACCAGTCGATGGAGGGGTTGGTGAGTCGCAACCAGGGCGTCCCAAGAATCACGTTCTCGGACCTGCAGTGCATGACGTGGAAGCGTACATGCTGAGCGATCCCATCAATGTTTGTAAAGAGGGAGGCGGTGTAACAGATGGCTCCCTTGGTGTTGGGAGTTTGGTCAACATTGTTAACGGGGATGGGTGTCGGGAGTTTATCAAGGGAAAGTTTATGTTTTCGGGCAAAGTCCCAATCGAGGCAATTGATGTCTGCACCACTATCAATGAGGGCGCGGGTGTTGATGGTTTTCATGGTGTGCGAAGGATCAATGAGTTGGAGGGGAATACGCATTGATTTCTTGGACGTGGATACAAGTACAGGCACACACGTAATAGGGGAAACTACTGACGTCGAGGCAGCGTCCCGTTTCAAAAATCCGGGGTGAAGGTGATGCAAGACACCTTGGGTTCTTCGTCACTTTCATCATCTATCTCTTGTAGTCGACGGACTTCTTCTTCGTCCTCGACTTCTACTTCTATAACCTTCTGGACGATTTTCTTCGGCCTCGGAGAGTTTGAAGTAAACGTGGGGCAATTGGTAGCCCGATGTCCTTTCTGATGGCAGCGGAAGCATCTGCCTTCTTTGCGGCATTGTTCGCGTTTGGCAGGAGTGAGTCGCTGGATGCGAATGGCGTCAACGTCCATGGCGTTGGGATCTTTGGTGAGGGTGGGGGTGGTGTGCTGGTGGTACGTGTGATGAGTGGGGGTTTTGTGGCGGGCGGCGATTTCTCGAGCACGCTCCATGTGGGTTTGGAAGGTGACTGCCTTCTTCAACCATGCAGCTACAGTGGTAGGGACCGTTTCCATGGCTAGGATTTGGCACATAAGGGCGTCTGGGATAGCGGCAGAGTAATAGCTGATAAGAACGTTGTCATCGGTGATGCCAGCGATGGCACAGTGGTTTTGGAACTGAGCGTTGTACTCAGTAAGCAAGGGAGAGTATCCACCGTTTTTAGTGGCGATCATGCGGGTAGTGGTGAGCCAGGCAATCGTGTTGCCGGTGGTGTCATAGTGTTTGAACATCAAGATAAAGGCGTCTCGAAAGTCAGACCATGATCCCATAGTAATTGAGCCATCGGCTGTGATTTTTGAGGACCTAAAGGTGTTGGCCCAAGTGAGTGCTGGGCCACGAGTCATGTATGAGAGCGCAAAAGCGATGCGCTTAGGATCGGTGGTATAGACCTCAGCGTTGACGTTGAGGTAAAAAGCGACGGAGTCAAACCATTGCTTGGCCGTCTTATAGTCGCCATCGTATTTATCTGGGGTGCCGATGCGAAGTTCAAGGGGTTTGGTGGTCATAGTGGGCGACAGGGGACGAGGGATCTGGGGGAATATGTGGCCAGTCTGGTGTCTGGGTGTCAGGGATGGGGGTGTCTGAGGGCGAGGTATCTGCACAGAAGCAGAAAAACTATGGGAGAGGTCGTGAGTAGCAAGTTCTTCGTCCAAGTCTAATAAAGGCTCGTTGTGGTCTTCGTCCCAATATGCTTGGTTGGGGTCGTCGGGGGTGTCAGAGGAGTCTGAGTGGGAAGTGCGCAGAGGTTCTTGAGGGTTCCAATGCAGGTCTGTGGTTCGAGTGTTTCAGTGGGAAGCTATGGTGGGCGGCGTACGTGATAGTACCCGAACAAGGAGGCAGCTTAGTTCTTTTGTTACGCGTGGCCGTGGGTATGGTCACGCGTAGACCTACTAATGCCTAGTAGGGTCGAGGGTTCAGTCGTTCGTGTCGATGACGACGTAGGACCAGCCGTAGGGATGCTGGGTCGAGGTTTCCGTCAAAGGAATTGATGGGTCAAGGGATAACCATTGCCTAGCTTGGCGAACGGTTCTGAGATTCAAGGGATGAGACACACGATGGCGGTGGGGCCGAGTGTGAAGCATTCTCTTAATAGTAGAATGAAGACTGAGGAGTAAAGACAAGTGAATTGCTAGTACTAACTAGGCGACAAGCCGTAGGTAGAACTAAGCTAAGAAAAAGAAACGAAGGGCCCTGTTGAAGGGTTTATATAATGAAGTAAAAGGTGTGACAGTTATGTGTCACGGTGGTTAAGGGCTGGCGTAGGAAACGGCGTTAGAAGAGCAGAAGCCAATAGCAAAACTACACATGAGAGAAGACATTAAGGGCTGGCGCATATGGCATGAGAAGATCAGAAGGGAAAGAGTACCTGCGCGGTGGGGGAATAAGCACGCTTACAAGATGGATGGAATGTTGTAGAACGACATGGAAGGAAAGCAGTGTAAGCGTGAGAAATGAAAAGCTTTAGTTCGTAAGAGACAGGAAAGAAAAAGCGTTCGTCCTGCGAGTGAATCGTAACAGTTACTTTGCGCATATGGACGCCTTCTTTATCTTATCAAAGGGAAAACCCAACCTAGACACTGTGCTAGAAACAGGGGATCTACGGGCCCTTCTAGATCAGTGGGCTTCATCTTCAGCTCTTCACATTCGCCCCACTGATCACAGCACATATTTAATACCTTGTGATCATCACAGACCTCACATCAGTCACCCCATCACTGTGATGTGATCCCTTATCTTTAATTACCGTTGACATCTTCCATTCCACCCACCCACAGCAGATCAACGGCTGGTAACCTCATGTACT
>JBBPTX010000693.1:0-17845 GCA_038094595.1 Pulveroboletus aff. annulatus | reverse complement strand
TTGATCTGCTGCGGGTGGGAGGAATGGAAGATGTCAACAGTAATTAAAGATAAGGGATCACATCACAGTGATGGGGTGACTGATGTGAGGTCTGTGATGATCACAATGTATTAAATACGTGCTGTGATCTGTGAGGCGAAAGGTGAAGAGGTGAAGGTGAAGCCCACAGATCTAGAAGGGCTCATAGATTCCCTGTGTCTAGCACAGTGTCTAAGTCGGGTTTTCCCTTGATAAGATAAGAAAGCGTCCATATGTGTAGAGTTAAGGGTGAAAAATATATAGCTGTAACACTATCCCCTGTTTAAGGATCGACTTCCAGGCAATCAAAAGGGTGTGTCGATAGAAGAGTAAGGTCTTCGCGTTTGTGGAAGCATCGTATAAATGCCAAATGAGACATCCGCAACTGTCGAGGTGCAGAAGGATACTCTCTGTGGAAATCGCCGATGGCATCAAGCACACCCAGTAGAAGATGATCTTCCGGTTCCCAAGTTCGATCTGTCTCGTCATAACCTAGCCAATGGACCAGGTATTCAAGGCAACGACCTTTGAATCTACTAGCGATGATTCTTTCTACTTCGTATAAATTATCTCAGTCCTCGGTTACCTGTATAGGGCCAGGAGCGATAACAGGTCGTCCCTGAAGCCTTTCTTTATAAGGCTTAACCCGTGATATATTAACAGTTGGGTGGATTCACATAGAGGATGGTAAACAAAGGGTGACTGCATTATCCCCAACTAGTATGATGATGTCATATGGCCCTAACCATCGCTCTGTTAACTTGCGACTTGCACACGGCAACTTTAAGTTATCTGTGGATAGCCACACTTTATCTCCAATGTTATAGGGAGGAGTCTCCTTTCTATGTTTATCAGCTTGTACTTTCATGTGCAGCTGAGCTTGTTCTAGATCTAATTTAGTTTGCTCCGTCACATCGTGTAGGGTGGATAGGAATTCATTGGCAGCTAGTGCCTTGGAGGATGATGCAATGGGTTCTATTCCCATGCATGGAGTGTAGGAACAAGTGACTTCAAATGGAGACTTCTTGATGGAGGCTTGCCTCTTAGTGTTATAGCTAAACTGTGCGATGGGTAACCATTGTGCCCATTCATCTTGGCGCTCTGCACAGAATATTCTTAAATACTGCTGCATGTCCCTAATCATCCTTTCTGTTTGACCATCTGTTTGTGGATGATGTGCAGTAGATAAACGTTATTTTATATTAAGCTTCTTGCATAGCTCTGCCATGACTTGTGAAGCGAACTGCAGTCCTCAATCGGACATGATAGATAGAGGGATTCCGTGGTGCTTGAAGATGTGATATAGGTAGAGACTCACTGTCTCAATGGCGGACGTCATCTTGCGACAGGGAAAGAGCACCACTTCTTTTGAAAAGTGATCTATAGCTACTAGAATGCTGTTTGATCCATTACTTTCTGGCAAATCGGTGACAAAATCGACAGATATGTCCTGCCAGGGTCCACTAGGGACTTCTAAAGGTTGCAATAAACCAGAGCTATGCTGGTTGGAGGGTTTCATTTGTGTGCATCGATCGCAACAAGATACATAGTCTTTGATCTGAGTTGTGACACCAGGCCACCAATAATGATGTAAGACTAATTCAATAGTCTTTTCACTTCTGGGATGACCGGCCATAGGCAAGTCATGACATAATTTAAGGGTCTTGAGTCTTAAATCTTCGTTATCTCCGTTTTTGGCCGGAACGTATAACCAGTTTCCTTCTTGGTAAAGAAGTCCATTCATTTCTTCGCACACTTTGTATTCTTTACATAGCTTCTATACTTCTGTTTCCATCAAGAGACATGTTTGATTAAATATGTCTTGTTGTAACTATGCCCCTTCATCATAGATTGCAACTTTGGATGATGTTATCCTTATCCGCTCCAGGGAAATCATAGTTATTCCTTTGTTATCGTCTTCTATTCCTTGTGCATGATCTTCTCATCTAGAGAGAGCATCTGCTTTTGCATTGGACGATCCTGATTTATATACGAAGGTATAATTAAATATGGATAGATACTGTACCCATCTGGCTTGTCTTCTGGATAGATCTTGTGCTTTCATGAAATATTAAAGGTTAGTGTGATCATTCCATACTTCAAATGGATGTTCTGTCCCTTCTAGATAATGACGCCATTGTTCTATTACCCTGATAATGCTTAACATTTCCTTTTCTGCAATAGGATAATTCCTTTCTTCTGGTGACATCGAGTGTGAACTAAATGCCACTGGATGCCATTTGTCTTCTTTCAATATAGACAGCACCGCCCCCGTTGCATAATCGGAAGCATCTGTCTCTAAACAGAATTGACAATCAATGTCTGGATAGGCGAGAATAGGAGCTGTGGTAAATTGTTCTTTTAACTTGTCAAAAGCGTCTTGTTGTGGAGAGCCCCATTTCTAAGAGACGTCTTTCTTTAGGAGGTCATTCAGAGGTCTAGCGATTTGCATATATCCTTCTATAAAGCGACGATAGTAGTTGGCAAGACTGAGAAAGCTTCGCACCCCTTTCATGCTGGTAGGTGCTGGCCAATCTAAGATGGCATCAACCTTTTTGTGATCCATCTTGATCCTGTCTTGTCCTATGACCATCCCTAAATAATCCACTTCCTTTTTGAAGAAGTGACACTTTTCTGGTTTAGCGAAGAGATCATTTTCTTCTAAACACTTCAATACTTTCTTAACAATTTCTGCATGCTCTTGTTCGTTATCTATCTTGGTAAATATCATAACATCATCAATATATACGACCACAACGTCTTCCATATCGGCAAATAATTCGTTCATCATGGTTTGGAATGTGGCTGGAGAATTGCACAATCCAAAGAACATAACCAGAGGTTCAAAAGTTCCTTTATGTGTGACGAAGGCTGCTTTCCATTTGTCACCTTCTTTGATGCATATGTTGTTGTATCCCCATCTGAGATCCAACGTGGTGAATAGCTTAGCTTCTTTTAATCGATCTACGAGCTATGAAATGAGAGGGAGTGGATAGTTATTTCGCACTGTCTGCGAATTCAGATAGCGATAATCTTGCACCATGTGCTTTCTTCCATCTTTCTTTGGCATGAAGAAGACTGGTGATGTTTGAGGAGATTTAGAAGGTCTTATGTATCCTTTGGAAGACTGATCTTCTAACCAGTCTAACACTTCCTTCTGTTCATCTGTGCTTAGGGGTATTAGTCTTCCTTTTTTTGGCTGGAAGTCTTCTTTAAGATCTATAGCATAATCCCAAGATTTTCATGTGGGCATTCTAGTCGATGCCTTTTCTTCAAATACTTTAAGATGTTTGTGATAACATTCCGGCATGAGTTCTGCAGTGGATTTCTTTTGATTCATGAGGGATTTAAGCTTTTCATCCACTGCTTGTCCTATTCTAATGTTTCATTCTTGTTTTGTTTCTAATGTTTTTATTATTTCATATACTTTATATTGAGCTTCCTGTTCTTCTTTCTCCAACAGCCTAAGATATATGCTTTTATCTCTAAGCTCCCAACATTCTTTTCCACAACTTCTTAACTTGATTTCCTCAGTCTTCCAATTGATATCTGGGTTGTGCTTCTTTAACCAGGAGTAACTGATCACCATCTGGTTCTTTCCCAAGCTGATGACTTCTGCTTTGACTATCTCTCGATGTTCTTTATAATCTAACAGAAGGAAGACAACATGTGTAATCTTGCCCGCTTCGTTTTGTGTGCTATCCACATTATAGACAGTAAGGGGTTGTGAGAGTTGCCTGAGAGGTAATGCGTGCTACATTGCAAATATGTTATCTACAAAAACACAGTTTGCGCCTAAGTCTAAGAGTGTCGATACTGAAATAAAACTTTGATCAGTGTTTTTGGGTTTTACCTTTATCTTTATTTTTAGTTCGTTGTCAATTTTTAGTGATCTACAAAAGATTCCTTCATCTGGGATTTAATCTGCAGGTGAGATTGAAGGGTTAGCTTTCTTTGAAGAGGAATTAAGCACCGGTGTGACACCCCGGCCGAGCCTCTGAGAGGACTCCTCTTTCAGTAAAGAAGAAGATATAATAGTGGAAGGCGCTGCTTCCATATCATAAACATGTAAACCAGAGAAACGATTGTCCATTGGAAAGTGTACCTGCTTACGCTTACCTTTGCCTAGATTAGACCCAGTTCCTGAATCTAGGCTTTGCCTTTTGTCAATTTCTTGTTTTTGGCATCTTTGACGTCCCTGAAGAACGCCCTTGCTTCTTCGAATGACATACCCCTTATGGCTGCTGTGGGGTCACGTCCTTTTCCTTTTTCAGCTTATGTGCTGGGAGTGTAAATGTGCTCGGTGCTTTTTACATCATCCGAAGACATGCTTCTTACCTGCCTACTTCGGCAGTCTTTCTTGTGGCCATTGGACCATCCACAAAGGTCACACTTGGTGGAGGGTTTTTTACATTGCTTGGCGAAGTGGCCTATTTCACCACAGTTGTAACAAGACTTGGCTCCTTTCTGAGCCGTGCTGATATCCATCGCATTAGGATCTTTTGGCTTTGATCCAGTCCTGTATTGCATTCACCCCCTGATTAGATCAAGGGCTTTGAGACGATTACCCACTTCTCTCAATACATTCATCATTTCATGGACTGTTCCTTTTCTGAGGTTATTCTTCCAAATGTAGTCCATAAGATATCTTTTTGTGTTTTGTTCAAGGAGATATACCCCATGAGGGTCTCCTAGTTCTGCCTTTCGAATTCTGTGTATCATTTTACAAGGAAATCATCGATTGGTTGATTTACCCCTTGTTTCATTTCATTTATTTTCTTGGTCGCTCTATCCTTGATGTTGCTTCCTCTAAACAGACTTCTTAGTTCATTTTCCAAGTCTGTCCAGCTATATCCTTGGTTGTTGTGCATCCTTTGCAGCCTTAGTTGAGCAAAGGGCCCTACCCTTGGTCCTTTTAATCTGGATAGTACTGCAAGGATTGCTTTTCCGCTTTGGAGTTCTATTGCATGTCGGTTTATTTAGATCCAAGCCTGTATTTTGGCCCACCATTCATCGAATTTTACGAATGATCCATCATAATCCCCTTGGTCTGCAAAGATTTCTACCTTCCTAGAGCTATTGACAGGTCTTTCTTTTTCCTTCTCCTTTCCTGATCCACTAGGCGTAGGTTGCCTCATGGGTGGCTTAACTTGTCCTTGAGTGAGTGTGGTGACAATTCTTTCAATATTGGCTACTGCATTGCTTATTCTGGTTATTTCGTCTCTCATACTGTGATAACGAGCTTCTTGTTCTGCAGTGTATGACGCAATGTTATTTAGTTGTGTGGTCCAATCAGTATTGGGGTTGATGAGGGCTGCGATGTAGTCTGCAAGAGAGATGGCCATTGTGATTTATAGAACGATATGGAAGGTGACTAGTATTTGTAGGATTTGCACTGTTGTACTCAAAGTTGGACTCTGCTAAAATGATCGTTCCTCTTGATTGTTTGTGGATACTCACATCTTTGCCTTTTAGTGCGAGGTTGCTCAGTGAAAGTGAAGCCCACAGATCTAGAAGGGCCCATAGATCCCCTGTGTCTAGCACAGTATCTAAGTCGGGTTTTCCCTTGATAAGATAAGAAAGCATCCATATGCATAAAGTTAAGGGTGAAAAATTTATAGCTGTAACACAAGACACAATGAGGTAAGTGGTGAGGAGATGAGATAGACCAGGGCAATGAGAAAGAGAATGCCCAGGGGCATGATGTTGACAGCTGGTGCAAGTATAGCACTGGCAGAATAGCTAGGTATAGCTAAGGTGCCGGAAATATCTTGGTTATATTGGGAATATCTGGGTAGGATGGGGTCTTATATGTTGTGGCCAGTCCACTAGTCAGAGAGGACTTGATGATAGGTCGGCGAGTTTTTTATGAGAACAATGTCCTCAAGTCCTCAACCTATGGTGGCAAGGTCTTGGAAGTGGTTATCAAAGTTTTGAAGAAAATTATCATACTGTAATTGAAATCATAATTGGAAGAGGTAGTGCCATGCTTGATATATGTGTTCATATATATGGCGTTTGGCGATGGTATGAGGAAAGATAGGTTCAGAAATGGAGATAAGGGAGGCAATATAATTTAGTTATTGAGAGATATGGTAAAAAGAATGAATAGAAGAAAACATAGTGGTATAAGCTATGATGGGGCAGAGCATATGATCATTAGAAAGAAGAGAAAGAAAGAGGGCATAATTGGCATCTTCAAAATAATCATTATGGAAACAATTGACATATTGAGGAGGGGACACAGTGAGGGAGCTTGGATGTCTTAACCCACTTGAGCATGGGTTAAATTAGCACTTGAGGTCTAGTTGTGAGCAGGGTTGGGTTGGAGGCAGTGGACACCTAGGAAGGACAGAGGACGCAGAGAAGGTTTACGATCAGATGGAGGGGTGAACAATGGTGAGGATTGGATATACTCAATGGTGGAGGAGACATAGGACTGGGGAACATTTGTAACAATAGTGATGAAGTTAACAGGCTGTGGGATGGTGGGGAAAGTAGAAGAAATCCTATCAGAGTTGACAAAGGGTGTGACAACATGAAACAGGTTGGATGAGGCAGGGGTGGTAATGGAGTTAAGATGAGCGAATTCGATGACTATGAGTAAGAAGTGGAGAGGGTTTATCTACAGCATATTGGGTGAGCAGATAAGGAAGAGAAGATGTGGGAATGGCATTTTTTATAGTCATTGAATAACTTCAACAAGTGTTTGAGGTTCTGCTCAGATTCCTATGAGTCTTCTTTGGCAGAGTACCCTTTCCATTGAATCAGATACTAATGAGCTGATGGCATATCATAATGTTTCAATATCCATTCTATTTTATATTCTTCTTGTCCTTCAACAAGATCTGGGGACGATGTAGGGATGTTAGGGCCATGGACATTATTTTCACAATAGAACAATAACAAAAAGGCATGAAATGTGTTGTTGATTCTCCACATTCATGGGAGTTGGAGGTGATAAGAGATGGAAGAAATGATGTTAGAGATAACAAAGAAGCCTTCATGTTTTGCAGCAAACTTCAGATTTTGCATGGACCTTTTAAGATTTCTGGCCTCAAGCCAAACTTGCTATCCTTTTTTGAAGGGCATGAATTTTGACTTAGACTAGAACACTATGACTTGATGTGCAAGTTCATGGGAAGCCATGACTTCATCTCATAGGGCAGTCAGCTCTCTGAGATGGGATTTGACAATGGGGATCTTTGTTTTGGAAATTATCAAGAAAAAGACATAGAGTTCATATCCCATCATGAGATAAAATGGAGATTTGTCAGTGACAGAGTGAGGGCAGTGATTGTGCATGAATTCAATGTGGGAGATGTGATTGGATCATGAGGATGGGTGATCTTCACAGTAGATACATTGGAAGGTTTTAATTTCCTAATTAACACATTCAGTTTCATCATTAGTTTGTGGATGATATGCTGTGGAAAGGGAAGATTGTAGTTTAGAAGTCATCTAAGCTCTTTGATGAAGATAGAGATAAACTGAGGGCCACAATTGAAGATGATCTTGTTCTAGAGGCCAAATTAAAGATAGACTTTGTGGAAAAAGAGTGCAGCTATACCCTTGATGGTGATGGTTTTCTTGGTGGGGTAGACAATTACCCCCTTAGTAAGGCCATGATCCACCATGACCAATAATGAGTCAAATTCCTAGGATAGAGGGAGATTGGTGATCAGATCACAGGAGATCTGTTGGAAGGGATGGGAGCAGATGGACTAAATGAGGACAAGTGGAGGAATAAAGTCAAGGACCATCAGTGGCTAGATGACATATTCCTCCTAGTGCTCCTAATCCAAGGCTTGTTTACACCTTAAGCCAGATGTACAGCTTTGTTCTTGACCCATGCCCACCCACAGTATACACTCATATTATAAGAATAGATGTGGCCACAGGAGTTCAGACTATACTGTATCAATGACTAACCTGGACATCTGTCCTTTCAAGCTCTATGCACAACTTTTGAGATCATCCAGTTCTTATGCACAGACTATGGCTCACTCATCTTGTGACTAGGCTTCCTGTTACTCTAAGCTTCTCAGCTTTTGGGCCCACCAGACCTCACCTTTTACACCATGCATACTATTACACATGGCTTTAGGTGAAGTCGTGTGTAGACCTACTAACACCTAGTAGGGTCAAAGGTTCAGTTGTTCATATATGCGACGAGGTAGGCTAGCCGTGGGGATGCTAGATTGATGGTACCATCAAGGTGGTTGACAGGTCAAAGATAACCGCTGTCTAGCTTGACGAGCAGATCAAGGGTTCAGTCAAAGTTTTGGAGACACACAAAGGCGAGAAGTCAAGCATGAAGTGTTCACTTAATAGTAGAATGAAGATTTAGGAAGAGAAGACAAGTGAATTGCTAGTGTTAACTAGGTGACAAGCCATAGGTAGAATTAAGCTAAGGAAGAGAAACGAGGGACCCTGTTGAAGGGTTTATATAGTAAAACAAACATGTGACAGTTATGTGTCACAGTAATTAAGGGCCAGTGTGGAAAGCAGTATGAGAAACAGAAAGAACATTAAAGAATCCACGTGTGAGAAAGAGACATTAAGGGCTGACACAGATGGCATGAGAAGAGCAGAAGAAGAAGAGTACCTGCACAGTGAAGGATAGCTTATGAGATGTATGGAATGTCGTAGAATGACATGGAAGGTTGCGAGTTAAGCATGAGAAAATAAACGATTAGTCCAAGAGGGAAAAAAAAGAGAAAGCATTCATCCTACAAGCGAATTGTAACATTACCCCCTTAGTAACCCGAAGCTATGGTGAGGATTCCTTACAATTCCCTGAAGGCAGGTCCTAGGGAACCAGTGATGTTCACATAGCCAACATCATCCAATTCATCTTCATCCTCGTAAGGTGAGGGAGCATGGAGAGAGGATGGCATGGGATGGTAAGAATTCTGGAAGAAGGAGGATGACTGACGAGAGGTGTGGCATGGTGTGGTTCAACAGACAACTTGTCTATTGCGAAACACAGCTTGGGGTCAGCATGGCATGGATATGGATGAGGACGAGGCATGAGGAGAGGTGAGGCAAGAGACGAGAGGACATGGAGGGCCTGGGCATCTGGTGAGGGAGTGGCCTGGTGCTCATCGGAGACATCCCATGCAGACATGCTGCTAACAGGAGAGTTGGGTATGCCTGAGACAGTTGCACTGGAAACAGCGCTGGTTGAAGCGAGGATGCCTGAGGTATACTTAGTTTTGGCCATTATGACCAGTCCACCAGTCATTGAGAATTTGCCTATGGATTGATGATCCATCTCTCAGAACTTTGTTTCCAAGTCCTCAATTTGCAGCGGTGAGGTCTCGGAAGTGTTTATCAACATCGAAGAGGAAGGTGTTGTAACCCAATTGGAAGACATGGGAGTATAACTGGTAGCACACATAATAGATGAAGTCCTGCATAGTCCTGCCAAGAGTGGTGTGAGGAAAGATCAGGCCTAAGTCTGAGATAAAGACAATGATATGGTTCAACTGCATTGTGGTTTCAAACCAAGTATAAATAGGGAAACCATTCGAAGAATAAACACTAATGGGAACATGAAGGTGATCATCAGATATAAGCATATGGAAGCAAACATAATTCTTATCGGTAAAATGCTCCTTGCAGAGGTAGTTAACATATCGATGAGTGGAGACATCAAGAGACATCTGGGTATCTCATCCGGAGTGGGTGACAACAGAATCTGAGCTGGATGTGTGGACAAGCTGAGGGCAATGGATATCTAGGAATGAGGGGGGTCTGGGAGAAGGTTCCCAATGGGGCAGAGGTGTAAATGACAGCAAGGATTGGATCCTGCCCAAGATGGGGGAGACATGGGATTGGGGAACATCACCAACAAGAGTGGCAAAGTTGATAGGCTGAGGGGCAGCAGGGCGAGTAGAAGAGACCCTCTTGGGGTTTGTAGTGGGAAGGCAGATGGTGTTGGGATTCGTGGAGGGTATAGCAGCAGGGGTGTTGACATGGGTGAATTCTATAGCCATCAGGAGAAGGTGGAATGGGTTTACTTGCACTGTGGTAAAGGTGTGGGTGAGAGAACGAAGGCACAGGGATGTCATCTTTTATAATCATTGAGTAACTCCGACAAATGTTTCAAGTTCTGTTCAGGTTCCCAGGATTCTTCCTCCATGGAGTACCCTTTCCATCGGATCAAGTATTGATGGGCTGACGGCATGCCTCGATGCTGTATGATTTGTTCAATTTCATATTCTTCCTGGCCTTTGACTGTTGTGTCTACAAGTCTTTGCAGGCAACCACTTGAATACTAGACGTCGAGAGGAGTGTTTCTTAAGATACTACTTGTAGGAGAGAATCAAGAGATCTAGACTGGAGACTGAGCTCTGTCCAGTCTCGTTTTATAGACTATTCTATATATAGATATATGTTATGTATCGATCTAGATACATATCTATATAAGTCCATCCCCTAGGCCCAACATGATTGACATGAAGAGTCGGCCTGTAACGGAGATTAATATACATGTATACATGAGGTTACCAGCCGTTGATCTGCTGCAGGTGGATAGAATGGAAGATATCAATGGTAATTAAAGATAAGGGATCACATCACAGTGATAGGGTGACTGATGTGAAGTCTATGATGATCACGATGTATTAAATACGTGCTGTGATCTGTGGGGCAAAAGATGAAGAGGTGAAAGTGAAGCCCACAGATCTAGAAGGGCCCGTAGATCTCCTGTGTCTAGAACAGTGTCTAAGTCAGGTTTTTCCTTTTGATAAGATAAGGAAAGTGCCCATATGCGCAAAAAGAAGGATAAAAAATACATAGCTGTAACAGCAGGGTTTCTTCTTCATCATTGTCCAATTCTATAAGCTGAGGAGGTTCTTCTTCCTCTTCAACCTCCACTTCTTTGACCTTTCAGACAGTCTTCTTCAACTGTGGGGTGTTATTAGTGAATGTCGGACATCTGAAGGATGAGTGCCTCTTTTGTTGACAGCAGAAGCATCACTTTTCGTTGATGCATTTCTGTCTTTCTTCTGGAGTAAGTTTTCAAGGAATGTGGATGGCATCTATGTACATCCATGGCATTGGGGTCTCTGGCAGGTGTTGGCATGGTGTATTGGTGGTATGTGATGTGGGAGGAAGTCTTGTGGTGTGCAGCAATTTCACGAGCTCAATCCATATGAGTCTGAAAGGTAACCGCTTTCTTTAGTCAGGCACCAATTGTTGTGGGGACCGTTTCCATTGCAAGAATACAATGCATAAGGGGTTCGGGAATGGTGGCAGAGTAATAGCCTATCAGGACGTTATCGTCTGTGATGCCAGTGGTGGTGTAGTTGTTCTGGAATTAAGTGTTATATTCAGTGAGCGAAGAAGAGTATCTGCCATTTTTGGTAGCGGTCATGCGAGTGGTGGTGAGCTGTTATGCGTGGCCATGGGTATGGTTGTGCGTAGACCTACTAACGCCTGGTAGGATCGAAGGTTCGGTCATTTGTGTCGATGACGACGTAGGGGCCAGCCGTGGGGATGCTGGGTCGTGGGTACCGTCAAGGGTGTTTGACGGGTCGGAGGGATAACCACTGCCTAGCTCGGTAGTCAGGTCGAGGATTCTAGGGTAAAGACACACAGAGGCGGGTGAGCCGTAGTGTGAAGCATTCTCTTAATGGTAGAACGAAGACTCAAGGAGTAAAGGCGATGGATTGCTTGTACTATCTAGGTGGTAAACCGTAGGTAGAACTAAGCTAAGGAGAAGAGGGAAAGACCCTGTTGGAGGATTTATATAGTGAAGTAAAGGCGTGACAGTTACGTGTCACAGTAGTTAAGAGCCGGTGTAGTAAACGGCGTTCGAAATAGAAGACCAATAGCAAAACTACTCAAGAGAGAGAGACGTTAAGGGCCGGCGCATACGGCGTGAGAAGAGCGGAAGATGAGGAGTACCTGCGCGGTGGGGGAATAAGCACGCTTATGAGATGTACGGAATGTCGCGGAACAACATGGAAGCAATGAGGTTTAAGCGTGAGAAGTGAAAAAGTATTAGTCCGATAGTGAAAGAAGAAAGAAAGTGTTCGTCCTGCGAGCGAATCGTAACATGAGCCAGGCAATAGCATTGCCAGTTATGTCATAGTGTTTGAAAGCAAGAAGGAAGTCATCATAGAATTGGTCCCATGAGCCCATAGAGATCGTCCCATCTGAGGCAATCTTGGAGGTGCAAAAGGTGTTTGCCCATGTAAGGGCTAGTCCTTTAGTCATGTATGAGAGCATGAAAGTGATCTGCTTAGGGGCGGTAGTATAGACCTCAGCATTGACGTTGAGATAGAAGATGACCGAGTCAAGCCATTGCTTGGCTGTTTTATAGTTGCTGTTGTACTTTTCAGAGATGCCAATGTGAAGCTCAATGGGTTTCTAAGACATGGCTGATAGGGGTGCTAGGGGGGGAAAGATATGGCCTGTTTGACATCTGGGTGTCGGTGACAGTGGAGTCACAGGGCAGGGAATCTGCAGGGAAGCAGAAAAGCTATGGGAAAGATTGCAAGTTGTGTCTTCTTTGTCAGTGTCAAGCAGTGGCATGTCAGGGTTATTGTCCCAATATCCTTGGTTGGAATCTTCTGGGGTGTCAGAGGAATCTGAGTTTGAAGTGTGCAGAGGTTCTCGGGGGTTCCAATGCAGATCAGTGGTGCAAGTGTGTCGAGATGTAATGGTGGGCATACGTAATAGTGCATGTCAAGGGGAGAACCTAGTTCTTTTGTTATGTGTGGCCTTGGGTAAGGTCGCACATAGACCTACTAAGTCTAGCAACTAGCAGGAACAAGAGCAAAGAGGGGTCATGATTGAAAATACCTATGCAAGGTGTTTGGCCATGGGGTTGCTGACTAAGTATCTACCCAATGAAAGTTGGATAGTCAGGGTAGCCTATGCCTAGCTCAGCGATAGGGTCAAGGGTTTTG
Source organism: Pulveroboletus aff. annulatus (assembly GCA_038094595.1). NCBI lineage: Eukaryota > Fungi > Basidiomycota > Agaricomycetes > Boletales > Boletaceae > Pulveroboletus > Pulveroboletus aff. annulatus. Next base: position 4,904 of record JBBPTX010000693.1, on the reverse strand, counting down.
GAAGAGACACACAAGATGGGGAGTTAAAGTGTGAAGTGTTCACTTGATATTAGAACAAAGACTAAAAGAGTAGATTGCTAGCACTAACTAGGTGATAGCCATAGGTAGAACTAGGTTAAAGAAAGAAAAGAGAATGCCTCATTGAAGGGTTTATATAGGGAAGCAAAAGTGTGACAGTTATATGTCACAATAGTTAAGGGCTGGTGTGGGAAGCAGCGGTAGCATGTGAAAGAATATCATAGAATCCATGCATGAGAGAAAGAAGATAAGGGCCGGCGCATATGGCATAAGAAGATTAGAAAGAAACAGGTACCTGCATGGTGGAGGAATAAGCATGCTTATAAGAGGTTTGGAAGGTCATAGAACAACGTGGAAGGACAAGGGTTAAGCATGAGAAAAGGAAAGAGTTAGTCCAATAGTGTAAGTAAAAAGAAAGAGATAACCCTGCAAGTGAATCATAACACAAAGCATGCAACAGCAACATCACTCAGTGGCCCTCTCTTGCTCTGCACGTCTTCTGGGCTGATCATGTCATGACTCATAAGTCAACAGGCCACTCTCCATACTACATGGCCCACAGCATCAAGCCCATCCTTCTCTTCGACATCACCGAAGCAACATTCCTCATGCCTACTATTACCAGTCCTCTCTCTGCTGTCAAACTTCTTGCCACTCATGCTTGCCAACTTGCCAAATATGATGATGATCTCACCAATATGCACCAATGCATCCTCCACAGCTGCTTCACATCCACTGCCAATTTCCAGTGATGTTTCGCATGCACTATCCATGACCATGATTTTACCCCTGGCTCACTCATGCTCATCCTCAACAAAGAGATCAAAGCCACATCCAACATGAAGTGCTGTCCTCATTATTTCAGGCCCATGGTTGTTGTCTCATATTCTCACAATGACAGATCATACTGCCTCACTGAAGTTGATGGCTCATTTTCGAAACTTCACTTTGCTGCCTTTCACCTCATCCCATATTTCCCCTGTTCTACTTTGCATCTTACTGTCATTGAGTTTGTTAAGCCAGAAGATCCTACCAGAGTTGCTGTTGATGAAGGGAGTAACTGAGGACAGTTGCTATTTCAAGTGAGAGGGAGGTGTAAGGAATGCCGGATATTCACGTGCCAACTCAAGCACAGGTTTCCTTGCATTGATCACACCTTCACATCTTCACCTTGTCATGAAGTGACCTGCATGACTTTGTTGCCACTTGTCTCAGTTTCTTTGTAGTTCATCATAGATTCTTTTCCTTTATGCTTTTTTTCCTTCTTATGCTTACTCCTTTGTCTATGTCATGACTATGTCATCGTTTCTCTTCACTATATATACCCCTTATCCATGTATCCTATTCCCCATTGAATAGATCACCCAGTTCAAGTTCCCTCTTGACTGAAGCACAAAGCATGAAGCTCGAAAGCATCTGTGAATGATCCTGCACTCCCACTTCCAGCACATATCTATCTTTCCATTCTTACTAATCATCCATCCCCTACAGAACTTGCATTGTCACCTTGTGTGACAACTTTCAGCCTTATAGTAGTGTATAAATTAGTATATCATGCAAACACAGAAATCAAAGATGTGCTTTGACCTAGCGAACAAGCCCATTATTCCAGTTTTTGGTGATAATGTCTGGCTCCAGACACATTATGTCCTTCCAAAAATCCATTACATTGTTGGTCCTGAACCATGTTGCTTGCATAGAGTTGAAGACATGACCCTGTGTGGAGAAGAGGTAGCTATAAGTGCTAGTATGTACTGCTAGACCATCAAGCTACAAGGAAGTGAGAATGAAGTCATCAACCTTGTAGTGTTAAAATTTTGTACCTCTGTAAAGACTCAGTCCAGTCTAGCCTGGTCATATTTTGATGCTACTGCATTCAAGGCAAGAACATTTACATTTTTCATTGCTTGATATTTCATAAGGTCTTGCATACATGTATATTGGGCCTTAACATTCTCAAAGAGATTGTTCATTTTTAGATCATTCTTGATCATTGCCTAGATGTCTTTTAGCAGCACTTTTTCATCCATTAGTAGTGCTAAGTTATTATTTAGTCAAGTTTGAAAAAAAGTCAACTATATGTCTGTATTGACTTTTTATGCCTTGGTGTGCACCAGAGCACTACTAAGCTGAACATTGTGGATTGACTTGTAATGCTGAACATATCAGGATTTAAAGATCCTGATATATGCAGTGAATAAGAACATATAGGATCAAATGGGAAACTCATTAGGTACAAGAGGAGTGTTTATAAGAAGGAAGTGTTTTTGATGTGGAGTGATAGCTTAGTGTTGCATCAACAATCTCTATAGGCAACCACTTATCAATTAAATGTTGAGAGAAGTGTATCTTATAGTAGACTATAGGAGAGGACAAAGAGAACTAGACAGATCCAGTCTCACTTTATATACTATTCTATGTGTGGATACATGTTTTATATTGATCTAGATATGTATCTACATAAGTCCATCCCCTAGGCTCAACATGATCCATATTGTTGCGACTACGATCTTTGCAGGGCAATCACTATCTCTAAACGTCAAGTGGAGTGACTATCTTAAGGGGAAAACTTTGTAGGCAGGGAACAAGAGAACTAGACTGGAGACTGAGCTCCGTCCAGTCTCTCTTTATATACTATCCTATGTGTAGATACATGTTGTGTACCGATCTAGATATGTATCTACATAAGTCCATCCCCTAGGCTCAACACGATCAACATGAGGAGTCAGCCTGTAACAGAGATTAATATATACATGAGGTTACCAGCCGTTGATCTGCTGCGGGTGGGTGGAATGGAAGGTGTCAATGGTAATTAAAGATAAGGGATCACATCACAGTGATGAGGTGGCTGATGTGAGGTCTGTGATGATCACGATGTTTATTAAATACGTGCTGTGATCTGTGGGGCGAAAGGTGAAGAAGTGAAGGTGAAGCCCACAGATCTAGAAGGGCCTGTAGATCCCCTGTGTCTCACACAGTGTCTAAGTTGGGTTTTCCCTTGATAAGATAAAGGAAAGCGTCTGTATGCGCAAAGTAAGGTGGAAAAATATATAGCTGTTACAGATATGAGGAGTTGTCCTGTAATGGAGATTAATAAGTATATGTATTTATCAGCCATTGATCTGCTGTAGATGGGTAGAATGGAAGATGTCAATAGTAATTAAAGATAAGGGATCACATCACAGTGATGGGGTGAATGATGTAAGGTCTATAATGTGTTATGATTCACTTGCAGGGTTATCTCTTTTTCTTTACTTACATTATCGGACTAACTCTTTTCTTTTCTCATGCTTAACCTTCCTTATTCCACGATGTTCTATATCCCTCATAAGTGTGCTTATTCCTTCACTGTGCAGGTACTCTTAATTTTCTGATCTTCTCATGCTGTATGTGCCAGTCCTTAATGTCTTCCTCTCACGCATGGGTTCTACAATATTCTTTCACCTTCTACTGCCACTTCTCACACTGGCCCTTAACCAATGTGATGCATAACCATCACGCTCTTACCCTACTATATAAACCCTTCAACAGGGCCTTTCCTCTCTTCTCATTAACTTAGTTCTTCCTACAGCTTGTCGCCTAGTTAGTTCTAAGCAATCTACCCTTGACTTATTGTGTCTTTGTTCTACCATTAAGTGAACGCTGTTACGCGTGGCCATAGGTATGGTCACGCGTAGACCTACTAACGCCTAGTAGGGTCAAGGAATCGGTCATTCATGTATATGACGATGTAGAACCAGCCATGGGGATGCTGGATCAGAGATACTGTCAAAGGTTTTGACGGGTCAAGAGATACCACTGTCTAGCTTGACGAGTGGGTTGAAGGTTCAAGGGTAAGGACACACAAAGGCAGGTGAGCCATAGTGTGAAGCGCTCACTTAATGGTAGAGCGAAGACTCGAGGAGTAAAGGCGATAGATTGCTAGTACTAACTAGGTGACAAGCCATAGGTAGAACTAAGCTAAGGAAGAGGAACTGAGGACCCTGTTGAAGGGTTTATATAGTAAAATAGAAGCGTGACAGTTATGTGTCACAATGATTAAGAGCCAGCGTGGGAAACAGCATTAGAAACAGAGAAACCAATAACAAAACCACGCATGAGAAAGAGATGTTAAGAGCTGGCGCATACGGCATGAGAAGATCAGAAAAAGAGGAGTAACTGCATGGTAGAGGATAAACATGCTTATGAGATGTATGGAATGTTGTAGAATGACATGGAAGGAATGAGGTTAAGCATGAGAAACGAAAAGTATTAGTCTGTTATTGTAAGAAAAGAAAAAGTGTTTATCCTGCGAGCAAATCGTAACATTACCCCCTTAGTAACCCGAAGCTACAGCGAGGATTCCTTACAAGTCCCTAAAGGCGGGTCCTAGGGAGCTGTTACAGCTATATATTTTTCATCCTTACTTAGCGCATAAGCGGACACTTCTTTATCTTATCAAGGGAAAACCCGACCTAGACACTGTGCTAGACTCAGGGGATCTACGGGCCCTTCCAGATCAGTGGGCTTCATCTTCAGCTCTTCACCTTCACCCCACTAATCACAACACGTATTTAACACATCGTGATCATCACAGACCTCACATCAGTCACCCCATCACTGTGATGTGATCCCATATCCTTAATTACCGTTGACACCTTCCATTCCACCCACCAGCAGCAGATCAACGGCTGGAAACCTCATGTACTTATTAATCTCCATTATAGGCCGACTCCTCATGTCGATCATGTTGGGCCTAGGGGATGGACTTATGTAGATACATATCTAGATTGGTACACAACATGTATCTACACGTAGAATAGTATATAAAGCGAGACTGGACGGAGCTCAGTCTTCAGTCTAGTTCTCTTGTTCACTGCCTACAAAGCACCCCTCATAAGATAGTC
>JBBPTX010000692.1:0-17873 GCA_038094595.1 Pulveroboletus aff. annulatus | reverse complement strand
ATATACTATTCTACGTGTAGATTCATGTTGTGTACCGATCTAGATACGTATCTACATTAGTCCATCCCCTAGGCCCAACATGATCGACATGAGGAGTCAGCCTGTGGCAGAGATTAATATATACATGAGGATACCAGCCGTTGATCTGCTGCGGGTGGGTAGAATGGAAGATGTCAATGGTAATTAAAGATAAGGGATCACATCACAGTGACGAGGTGACTGATGTGAGGTCTGTGATGATCATGATGTATTAAATATGTGCTGTGATCTGTGGGGCGAATGTGAAGGGTGAAAGTGAAGCCCACAGATCTAGAAGGGCCCGTAGATCCCCTGTGTCTGACACAGTGTCTAGGTCAGGTTTTCCCTTGATAAGATAAAGAGAGGCGTCTGTATGCGTCAAGTAAAGATGAAAAATATATAGTTGTAACAGGTAGAGGGTATGGTAAAGGGTATGACATTTATGTGGAGCAGGGCAGTGTACGTGCTGGCTAAGGTGAGGCAAATATGAAAGGAATGGAAGGGTGATAATGAAAGAATAGGTTTAGAGCAAGAGGATTAAAGTAATGCGTATGAGGTGAGGCACCTAGACCAGTGATGTCATGATGACATCATATCTTATCTAATCGGATGGAAAGGTAAGGGAGGTGATCTTAGATAAGATCATTGTGAGAGATAAGATAAGATAGGAAAAAGTTAGTATCGCGAAATCAATTTGTAACAAAAATGACCTCTTTGCCAAACCCGAGAAGTGCCATTTTTTCAAAAAGGAAGTTGACTACTTGGGAATGGTCATAGGACAAAACGGGATCAAGATGGATCGCATGAAGGTCAATGCCATCTTAGATTGGTCAGCACCCACCAATGTAAAAGGGGTGCGAAGCTTTCTCGGTCTTGCCAACTACTATCGTCGCTTCATAGAAGGATACGCATGAGTCGCCAGACCTTTGAATGACCTTCTAAAGAAAGACATCCCTTGGGAATGGGGATCGTCACAACAGAACATGTTTGATAAACTGAAAGAACGATTCACCACGGCTCCTATTCTCGCTTATCCAGACATCGACTGTCAATTCCGTCTAGAAACAGACGCTTCTAACTATGCAACAGGGGAAGTATTATCTATATTAAAAGAGGACAAATGGCATCCAGTGGTGTTTAGTTCACACTCGATGTCGCCAGAAGAAGGAAATTATCCCATCACAGATAAGGAAATGTTAAGCATCATTAGGGTGCTAGAACAATGGCGTCATTATCTAGAAGGAACAGAATATCCATTTGAATTATGGAATGATCATGTGAACCTTCAATATTTCATGAAAGCGCAAGACCTATCTAGAAGACAGGCCAGATGGACACAATATCTATCCAGATTTAATTATACCTTTATATACAAATCAGGATCGTCTAACGTAAAGACTGATGCTCTATCTAGAAGAGAAGATCATGCACAAGGGATAAAAAAACGATAACAAAGGAATCACCATGATATCCCCGGAGCAGATAAGGACAACATCATCCAAAGTCGCAATCTACAATGAAGGGGCACAGTTACATCAAGACATATTTAATCAAACGTGTCTCTTGACTGAGACAGAAGTACAGAAGCTATGCAAAGAACACAAAGTGTGTGAAGAAGCCAATGGGCTTCTTTATCAAGAAGGAAACTGGTTATATGTTCTGGCCAAAAACAGAGATAATGAAGATCTAAGAATCAAAACCCTTAAATTATGTCATGACTCGCCTATGGCTGTTACAGCTATATATTTTTCATCAATACTTAGCGCATACGGACGCTTCCTTTTATCTTATCAAGGGAAAACCCGACATAGACACTGTGCCAGTCACAGGGGATCTACGGGCCCTCCTAGATCAGTGGGCTTCACCTTCAACTCTTCACTTTCGCCCCACTGATCACACACACGTATTTAATCACCGTGATCATTGCAGACCTACACACAGTCACCCACATCACTGCAATGAGATCCCTTATCTTTAATTACCGTTGACATCTTCCATTCTACCATCCGCAGTAGATCAACGGCAGGATACCTCATGTATTATTAATCTCCGTTACAGGCCGACTCCTCATGTTGATCATGTTGGGCCTAGGGGATGGACTTATGTAGATACATATCTAGATCGATACACAACATGTATCTACACGTAGAATAGTATATAAAGCGAGACTGGACGGAGCTCAGTCTCCAGTCTAGTTCTCTTGTCCACTGCCTACAAAGCATCCCTCATAAGATAGTCCTTCCGCTCAACATTTAGATAGTGATTGCCTGCAAGAAATTGTAGTCGCAACACTAGAACTAGACTGTCAACAATCTTTCACCCTTTCACTATCTTCAAGTAAAGCAGACATGTCTAGCCTCCTGTTACGATTCGCTGCAGGGTCTACTCTTTTTCTCTACTTAATATTACGAACTGACACTCGTCTCACTTCTCACGCTTACCTCGACATCTTCTACGTCGTTCTACGACATTCCACATATCTCGTAAGCGTGCTTATCCTTCATCGCGCAGGTACTCGTTCGTCTTCCGATCTTCTCATGCCGTATGCGCCGGCCCTTATGTCTCCTTCCCTTGCGTGGTTTTGCTATTGGCTTCTGCTCTTCGCATGCCGTTTCCCACGCCGGCCCTTAACTATGTGACGCGTTACCATCACGACTTTTCCCTTCACTATATAAACCCTTCAACAGGGCATTTCGTCTCTTTTTCTTTAACCTAGTTCTACCTATGGCTATCGCCTAGTTAGCACTGGTTATCTACCTTGTGTCTTCGTTCTACACTTGAGTGAACGCTTCACACGTCAACGCTCTCCGCGTTTAAAGTGTGTCTACCTCGAACCCTTGACCCTGTCGCTTGTGTAGCGCAGGTTACTTCAACTACTTAGCGACAAACGCTTCGTAGACATAGTTCGGCAACCCCACGGCCGACTCCCTTGGACGGATATTCTCAACCGTCGCTCCATGATCCCCAAGTCCTAGGCTTTGTAGGTCTACGCGCGACCATATCCAAGGGCCACGCGTAACACCTCCTCCCTTGCACCTAGGCTCTCGCAAGTGAGCGCGTCTTCGGGTATCTCTAGGATAGCACTAACGGGGCTTGCTATCAAGTGCCCATTACCTTTCACCGATCTCTCCTCCCCTTTTTAGCATACCTCCCCAACGTCGATCCAACCAGACCTTGGGAATTAGTAGATGTACCAGTAGCAGTAGGATTACCAGTCAAAGAAGAGCCCAGGGAGTACTCGCTTGCAACTGTGAGCACAGAGAGTGAAAAGGACCCAAACGATTGGCCAGACGTTGCAGCCACAGAAGAAGAGTTCTGGAAACTTGTTGAACAAGATCTAGAACCCCGCAGTTTCGGAAACGGAGGCAAAGTCAATTTAATCGCCACAGACATAAGATACACAGGGCACACCCATTACTGGGAACCCACGCCATCAGCACACACCCTCAGCCCTGCCACAGATCTCACCTCGCTCAGATATCCAACCACCCCAGAAAGAAGTCCATCCAGAACTCCTCAAACAGATCCTTTCACATGGCCATCAGCACCACGAAACATTCGCTTAGAAGCAACCTTAGGAGCACAGCAGTTTATCAGAGAAGCGAGCGAAGCCAGAAGGCGATATAGAGAAGCCTCTGAGCTAGAAGAAGAAGACAGAGACATAGCCCCTCGCACGAAGAGACAGTGTCGCGAGTATCCACAAATGATCAGAAGAAACGATCGTTACAGTCGAGTACAACTGAGAGTACAACAAAGGAAATCGTACAAATACTAGTTATCCTCACCCCTTTATACAATCACCATGTCTTTCATCCCTATCACCGCAGACGATCTCCATACCAGCTTCTCAGACCCAAACACAAACAATCTAGATGCTATCACACAATTCGCACAAACACAAGATCAAAGATACGAACATCTCACAAACGAGATAACGAGACTAAATGACGCGGTGCTAAGGATTGAGGCAATGATAGCAAATCTCGCTCCTCAAGCACCACCACCACCAACAAGACGACCCTCACCAGTAATCGCTCCAGTAGCAGGGGCATCATCCAGAATAGTAGAAGTCTTCGCAGATCCAGGAGAATACGATGGATCTTTTGCTAAATTTGACGAATGGTGGGCAAAAATCCAATCGTGGATTCTGATAAATTGACACGCTATACCTCCCAAGAGTGAAGAAGCAATCCTGGCAGTGTTATCAAGATTAAAAGGCGCGAGGGCAGGACCTTTCACACAGCTAAGACTTCAATTGATTTACACCCCTGGAAACAATTACACTTGGGACAAACTAGAAGACGAACTCAGACAACTGTTCGGAGGAAGTAATGTTAAGGATCGCGCAACTAAGAAGATCCAAGAAATGTATCAAGGGCAAGGGCAACTTATCGACGACTTCCTCGTGAAATGGTATTCAGAATATCAGAAAGCGCAACTCAGTGACCTGCATGGAGTATGGTTACTAGAGAACAGAGTAAAGAGGTACATTGTGGATTTCATCTGGAAGAATGGCATGCGCAAAGACACAGTAGAAGCCACCATGGAAACCATGAGACATGTGGGGCATCGTCTCGAGAGTCTCGATCTTATCAGAGGGAGAACACAATCGAGATACGGGTCTAACAAAAAAGAAAGGGACCCTAACGCAATGGATATCAGTGCGGCTCAAAAGGGAGCCAAGTCATGTTACAATTGTGGCGAAACTGGGCATTTCGCTAAACAATGCAAAAAGCCCAGTATGAAATGTGATCTTTGTGGATGGTCTAATGGCCACAAGAAAGATTGCCGACGGAGGCAAGTAAGGAGTACATCCTCGGATGATGCTAAAAGCACCGAACACATCTATACGCCCGGCACGCAAGCCGAAAAGGGAAAAGGACGTGACCCCACGGCAGCAATAAGGGGCATGTCATTCGAAGAAGCAAGGGCGTTCTTCAGGGACGTCGAAGATGCCGAGAATAAGAAGTCGGCAAAAGGCAGAGCCTAGATTCAGGAACTGGGTCTAATCTAGGCAAAGGTAAGCATAAGCAGGTACATTTTCCAATGAACAATCGTTTCTCTAGTTTACATATTTACGATACGGAGGCAGCGCCTTCTACTTCTTTGCCGATAGAGGAGTCCTCTCAGAGGCATGGCCGGGGCGTCACACTGGTGCTTAATTCCTCTTCTAAGAAAGCTAACCCTTCGATCTCCCCTGCAGATCAAATCCCAGATGAAGGAATATTTTGTAGAACACTTAAAATCGATAACGAACTAAAAATGAAGATAAAGGTAAAACCTAAAAACACTGATCAAAACTTTATTGCCGTATCAGCACTTTTGGATTCAGGCGCGAACTGCGTCTTTGTAGATAACGTATTCGCCATGCAACATGCACTTCCACTCAGGCAACTCGCACGACCCCTCACTGTCTATAACGTGGATGGTACCCAAAACGAAGCAGGCAAGATCACGCATATAGCGTCCCTCTTGCTAGATTACAAAGGACATCGAGAGATAGTTGAAGCAGAAGTCACCAGTCTAGGGAAGAACCAAATGGTGATCGGCTATTCTTGGTTAAAGAAGCATAACCCAGATATTAATTGGAAAACTGGGGAAATCAAACTAAGAAGTTGCGGGAGAGAGTGTTGGGAACTCAGAGACAAAAGCATCTATCTCAGACTATTGGAAAAAGAAGAACAAGAGACTCAGTATCAAGTGTACGAAAAGATAAAAACATTAGAAAAGGAACAAAACAAAAAACAAGAATGAAGTATTAGAATAGGTCAAGCGGTGGATGAAAAGCTTAAATCCCTTATGGATCAAAAAAAATCCGCTGCAGAACTCGTACCAGAATGCTATCACGAGCATCTCAAAGTATTCGAAGAAAAAGCGTCAACAAGAATGCCAACACGAAAATCTTGGGACCACGCAATCGATCTTAAGGAAGACTTGCAGCCAAAGAAGGGAAGATTAATACCCCTGAGCACAGATGAACAGAAGGAGGTATCAGACTGGCTAGAAGACCAGTTATCCAAAGGGTACATTAAATCTTCTAAATCACCTCAGACGTCACCAGTCTTCTTTGTACCAAAAAAAGATGGACGAAAGCGCATGGTACAAGATTACCGATATCTTAACTCGCAAACAATAAGAAACAATTACCCCCTCCCGCTCATCTCGCAACTCGTAGATCGATTAAAAGGGGCCAAACTATTTACTACGTTGGATCTCAGATGGGGATACTGTTGCGACTACAGATGCTGCAGGCAATCACTATCAATCTTAGACGTCGAGAGGGAACTATCTTTTGAGATGCTTTGTAGGCAGGAGACAAGAGAACTAGACTGGAGACTGAGCTCCGTCCAGTCTCGCTTTATATACTGTTCTATGTGTAGATACATGTTGTGTATCGATCTAGATACGTATCTACATAAGTCTATCCCCTAGGCCCAACATGATTGACATGAGGAGTCGGCCTGTAACGGAGATTAATAGATACACGAGGTTACCAGCCGTTGATCTGCTGCGGGTGGGTGGAATGGAAGGTGTCAACGGTAATTAAAGATAAGGGATCACATCACAGTGATGGGGTGACTGATGTGAGGTCTGTGATGATCACGAAGTATTAAATACGTGCTGTGATCAATGGGGCAAATGTGAAGGAGTGAAAGTGAAGCCCATTGATCTAGAAGGGCCCGTAGATCCCCTGTGTCTAGCACAGTGTCTAGGTCGGGTTTTCCCTTGATAAGATAAAGAAAAGTGTCCGTATGCGTAGAGTAAAGATGAAAAATATATAGCTGTAACAACAAAGACTTTGCACCCGTCTTTGCCAAAGAATCTGCCGACTCCCTTCCACCCTCCAGACCCTATGACCACGAAATCAACGTCAAAGAGTCGTTCACCCCAAAAATCAGCAAACTCTACCCGCTCACCCCAGATGAAAAGAAAGCTACTGAAGACTTCCTCGATGAAAATCTAGCCGCGGGCAAGATTCACCCTTCGAACTCTCCTCAAGCATCGCCGTTCTTCTTTGTCAAAAAGAAGGATGGTAAACTCCGTCCCTGCCAGGATTACCGGTACCTCAACGAGCACACCATTCACGATGCCTATCCGCTACCGCTAATCTCCGACCTCCTCGACAAGCTCAAAGGAGCTCGAGTTTTCACTAAATTTGATGTACGTTGGGGTTACAACAATGTACGTATAAAAGATGGGCACCAATGGAAAGGCGCCTTTCTTACACATAAAGGTCTCTTTGAACCCATGGTAATGTTTTTTGGCATGACTAACTCCCCCGCTACGTTTCAACGATTTATGAATGACTCCTTCCGCGATATGATCACCAAGGGATGGCTAGTCATCTACATGGATGATCTTCTCATCTTTTCCCCAGACGATGCCACCCACACCGAACGCACTTGCCGAGTCCTTCAACGAATGACGGAACTTGATCTGCATCTCAAACTGGAAAAATGCCAGTTCGCCGTCTCTGAAGTCGAATACCTCGGAATGATCGTCAAGGAAGGACAACTCGCTATGGACCCAGTCAAACTCGACGGGATCGCCAAGTGGCCCACGCCTCAAAAAGTCAAAGACGTTTGTTCTTTCCTAGGGTTTGCTAATTTCTACAGACGTTTCATTCCGGGATATTCCAACATCGCCCGACCCCTCATCGACCTCACCAAGAAAACTATGCCGTGGACCTGGGCGACTCCCCAACAGACCGCCTTTAAACAACTCAAAGAGTTGTTTCTTTGCAAACCAGTTCTATTTATGCTGGATATCTCTCGTCCTTTTGCCATAGCCACTGATGCTTCAAAATACATGTCAGGAGGCATTTTATTACAAACCGATGCAAATGGGGATTGGCATCCCTGTTCTTACCTATCTCAATCCTTCTCTTCCTCAGAACGAAATTACGACATCCACGACCGAGAGCTCTTGGCCGTTATCCACGGTTTCAAAGCCTGGAGACACTACCTCCATGGCTCTCCCCTCCCCGTCACAGTCTTCACCGACCACAAGAACTTGACTTACTTCCATCGCCCTCAGGATCTCAATCGGTGTCAAGCCCGCTGGCTTCTTGACCTCGCCGACTACGACTACTCTATTACTCACGTCCTGGGAACCCACCTTGCTGGCCCCGACGCTCTCTCTCGCTGCCCCGACCTCCTTCCTTGCGCTGACTCCGACAACAACGGCGTCACTCTCCTTCCCGACGCCCTCTTCGTCCGCCTCATCGACTCCGCCCTCTCAAACCATATCGCCTCCGCCTCCTCTGACGACGACCTTGTTCTCCACAAATTACAAGAACTTGACGGCTCCCTTCCCCCGGCCCTTCGCTCCCGCCTTGCTGATTGGCAATTCTCCGACGGCGTCCTCCAGTATCAGGGACGCGTCTACGTCCCTCCTGACCGTGACCTTCGTTGCGCCGTTGTCCAATGGTCCCATGACCACGACTCCGCCAGTCACCCTGGCTACCTCAAAACTCGACAGCTCGTCGCCTCCGAGTTCTGGTGGCCTGGTCTCGCCACATTCGTTCGCTCCTATGTCGAAGGCTGTGCCGTTTGTCAATGCAACAAAGCCAACACCCACCCTACCGCTCCGCCCCTCGTTCCTATTCTGTCCTCTTGTTCCCGCCCTTTCCAACAGATCTCTTGCAATCTGATCACCGATCTCCCGCTGTCCGGGGGGTTTGACTCTTTATTGGTCGTGGTGGACCACGGCCTTACTAAGGGGGTAATTCTTTGCCCCACTAAGAAAACTATCACCGCAGAGGGTGTAGCGGCGCTCTTCTTCCACAAAGTCTACCTTCGCTTTGGACTTTATGAGAAAGTCATCTCTGACCACGGCCCACAGTTTGCCTCCGCCTTCGCCAAAGAACTCGGCAGACTCCTCAACTACGATCTCTCCCTCTCCACTGCGTATCATCCACAGACCGACGGAGAAACGGAACGCGTCAACCAGGAGGTTGAGACTTACCTCCGCATCTACTGCGGGGATCATCCTTCTACCTGGTCCGATCATATCTCCCACGCTGAATTTACCCACAATCACCGCCCCCATTCTGTCACCGGCAAGTCCCCGTTTTATCTCATGATGGGATATGAACCCCGTGCCCTCCCTTCGGTAATCGCCGAAACCAATATCCCCGCCATCGAAACCCATCTCAAAGAACTGACCGCCTTACGAGACGAAGCCCTTGCATCCCATGAACTCGCACAACAGATCATGGCATCTAGGTCAAAGTCGAAATTCACACCCTTCAAAAGGGGACAACAAGTTTGGCTGGAAGCCAGAAACCTAAAAAGGTCCATTCAAGATCCGAAGTTCGCCGCGAAACGCGAAGGCCCTTTCGTTATCTCGGACGTCATTTCTCCTGTTTCCTATCGCCTCCGACTCCCACGAACGTGGAAAATCCACAACACGTTCCATGCTTCTCTGTTATTGCCCTATCGCAAAAACGACGTACACGGCCCGAACTTCCATACACCACCCCCGGATCTTGTTGAGGGACAAGAGGAATATGAAATAGAACGAATCATACGGCATCGAGGAATGCTGTCGGCCTGCCAATACCTAATCCGATGGAAAGGGTACTCCGCCAAAGAAGACTCATGGGAACCCGAGCGGAACTTAAAACATTCGTCAGAGTTATTAGAGGATTATAAAAAGCGTCACCCCGGTGCTTTCTCTCTCTCGTCTGCTCGCCCACCACGCCGTGCATAAAACCACTCCACCTTCTCCTAATGGCCATCGAATTCTCCAATGTTGACACCCCTGCAGCCGCACCCTCCACCAACCCCAGCACAGTCCGTCTTCCCTCTGGCGACCCCGCAAGGGTCTCTCCTACTCGCCCCGCTGCCCCTCAGCCTGTCAACTTCGCCACTCTTGTTGGTGATGTTCCCGCCTCCCATGTCTCTCCCGTCTCTGGCAGGATCCAGACCTCACCAACGTTTACCCCTCCGCCCCATTGGGAACCTTCTCCTGGACCCCCCTCATTCCTAGGGGTCCACCAACCCCAGCTTGTCTGAGCACCGAGCTCGGACTCTCTTATCGCCCATTCCGGATGGGACTCTCAAGTCCCACTGGATGTTTCGTCTCATCTCCATACGGGCCGACTCCGAGAAGAGAGGTTTACTGATGAGCACTATGTCCGCTTTCATTCGCTTATGTCTGACGATCGTCTTCGCGTTCCTATTAGTGTATATACTTCAGACGCTTCTCCTATCTTTACGTGGTTCGAAACCACGATGCAGATCAACCACATTGCCGCCTTCATCTCCGGCTCTGGCCCGGTATTCCCTCACACCACGCTTGGCAGGACCATGCAGAACTTCATCTATCATGCACGTTACCAGTTATATTCTCATGCGTTCCAATTGGGTTACAACTCCTTCCTCCTTGACGTCGACAACCACTTCCGAGACCTTGCCACCTGTTACGCGTGGCCTTGGGTAAGGTCGCGCGTAGACCTACGAGTGCATAGAGACTAGGGGACGAGGGGGATCAAGGCTACGGTTGAGAATATCCGTAGGAAGAGGGTCGACCGTGGGGATGTCGATCGGTGTTTACGAAGCGTTACACTAAGTAATCGAGGTGTCCTATGCTACACAAGCAATAGGGTCAAGGGTTCGAGGTAGACACACGAGATGCAGAGAGAGCGTCTTTGAAGTGCGAAGCGTTCACTCAAGTGTAGAACGAAGACACAAGGTAGATTGCTAGTGCTAACTAGGCGATAGCCGTAGGTAGAACTAGGTTAAAGAAAAGAGATAAACGCCCTGTTGAAGGGTTTATATAGTGAAGAGAAAGGTGTGACAGTAACGCGTCACATGGTAAAGGGCCGGCGTGGGAAACGGCGTGAGAAAAGCAGAAGCCAATAGCACAACCACGCATGGGAAAGAGACATAAGGGCCGGCGCATACGGCGTGCGAAGATTAGAAGGGAAACGAGTACCTGCGCAGTGAGGGATAAGCACGCTTACGAGGTATGTGGAATGCCGTAGAACGTCATGGAAGGTGGCGAAGTAAGCGTGAGAAATGAGACGAGTGTCAGTTCGTAATGTTAAGCAAAGAAAAAGAGTAGACCCTGCAGCGAATCGTAACATTACCCCCTCAGTAACTCCGAAGCTACGGCGAGGACTTCTTACAATTCCCGAAAGGCGGGTCCGGGAGAACCGGTGACGTTTGCATATCCCACGTCGTCTAACTCGTCTTGGTCTTCCACAGAAAATCCCTCGGTGGGAGACGAAGGGGGGAGGTGGTAAGACTGTTGCGACGAAGAGGAAGAGTGTCGAGACGAACGACGTGAATTGCTGGTTCGTTGGACGATTTGTCCATTCCGGAATGCGGCTTGGGGTCAGCGAGGACGGGAGGAGGGAGAGGCGCGTGGGGTGGTGGCAGTGGATGAGATGCGAGAGGCGAGAGAATGGGCGGGGCCTGGGCATCGTGCGAAGGAGTGCCCTGGGGCGCGACGATTGCAACCTCAACACGTATACTGTTGGCACGAAAGTTGCGTATGGCCAAGACAGTTACACGTAAAGCATCGTTGGTTAAAGCGGGGATGCCCGATGAAAATGCGATCTCTTCCGTTACGACCGGTCCACCAGTCGTTGAGGGTTTGTCTATGGATGGGCGACCCATCCCTGAGTACGACGTCGCCAAGTCCTCGACCAGCGGCGGCCAAGTCTCGGAAGTGGTTGTCTACGTCAAGGAGGAAGGTATCATACCCGGACTGGAACCCATGGGAGTAGAGAGAGTGACGCGCGTGATAGACATAGTCCATCATGGTCCTGCCAAGGGTGGTATGGGGGAATATGGGTCCTGACCCGGAGATGAAGGAGGCGATGCGGTTTAACTGCATGGCCGTATCGAACCAAGTATAAAGAGGGGAGCCTTCAGTGGCGTAAACACTAATTGGTACACGGAGACGATCGTCAGACAAAAACATGTGAAAACGGACATATTCCTCATCGGTAAACCGTTCTTCTCGAAGACGGTTGGTGTGGCGGTGTCCGGAGACGTCAAGGGGAACCTGAGTGTCCCATCCTGAATGGACTTCAAGAGAGTCGGAGCTGGGGGCTCGGACTAGGGCAGGGCGATGGACGCCTAGGAAAGATGGGGGTCCGGGAGAAGGTTCCCGATGGGGCGGAGGGGTAAACGTTGGAGAGGTCTGGATCCGGCCAGAGATGGGAGAGACATGGGAGGCGGGAACACCGCCAACAAGAGCGGCGAAGTTGACAGGTCGTGGGGCGGCGGGGAGAGTAGGAGAGACCCTCTCGGGGTCGGCAGTGGGAAGACGGACGGTGTTGGGGTTGGTGGATGGTACTGCGGCAGGGGCATCGATGGCGGAGAATTCAATGGCCATTAGGAGAAGGTGGTACGGTGTGATTTGCGGCGTGATGGGGGTAGGGAAGAGAGAGAGAAAGCGGTGGGGTGTCGTTTTTTATAATCGTTGAGAATCTCCGATGAATGTTTCAGATTCCGCTCGGGTTCCCATGAGTCTTCTTCGGCGGAGTACCCTTTCCATCGGATTAGGTACTGACGGGACGATGGCATTCCGCGATGCCGTAGAATTGCTTCTATCTCGTATTCTTCTTGCCCTTCGACTAGATCCGGGGGCGGTGTAGGGAAGTTCGGGCCATGTACGGGGTTTTCGCGATAGGGTGATAAGAGGGAAGCGTGGAACGTGTTGTGAATCTTCCATGTTTGTGGGAGTCGGAGGCGGTATGTTACTGGAGATAAGACGTCCGTGATGGTAAAGGGTCCTTCGCGTTTAGCGGCGAACTTCGGATCTTGGACAGATCTCTTCAGGTTTCGTGCTTTTAGCCATACTCTGTCTCCCTTGGCGAAGGGTTTGAATGTGGAACGGGTTCTGGCCGCCATTGTTTGACGGGCTAGCTCGTGGGCAGCGAGAGCTTCGTTACGTAAAGCGGATAAATTTCGGAGTCGTTCTTCGACGGCGGGGATTTTGGTTTCAGCGATAACTGAGGGAAGGGCACGGGGTTCGTAACCCATCATGAGGAGGAAAGGGGATTTGCCGGTGACGGAGTGAGGGCGGTGATTGTGGGTGAATTCGGCGTGGGAGATGTGATCGGACCACGAGGAGGGGAGATTCCCACAGTAGATGCGGAGATACGTTTCGATTTCCTGGTTTACGCGTTCGGTTTCGCCGTCAGTTTGAGGGTGGTACGCGGTAGAAAGGGAGAGGTCATAGCCAAGGAGGCGTCCGAGTTCTTTGGCGAAAGAGGAGGCGAATTGAGGGCCTCGATCAGAGATAACTTTGTCATAGAGACCAAACCGTTTGTAGACTTTGTGGAAAAAGAGATATGCGATCCCTTCAGCAGTGACGGTTTTTTTTGTAGGGCAAAGAATTACCCCCTTAGTAAGGCCGTGGTCCACCACGACCAAAAGACTGTCGAACCCCCCGGAAAGAGGGAGGTCGGTGATAAGGTCACAAGAGAGTTGTTGAAACGGGCGGGAGCAGGAGGAGGGGATCGGAGTGAGCGGAGGGGAGGACGGATGGGTGTTGGCCTTGGCCTGCTGGCAAGTGGCACAACCGGCCACGTACGAGCGAACGAAGGTGGCGAGACCGGGCCACCAAAAGTCGGCAGCGACGAGTTGGCGAGTTTTGAGAAAGCCGGGGTGGCCGGCGGAGGGGTGATCGTGGCAGCAGGCAACGATAGATCGACGGAGGGGTTGGTCGTCAGGGACGTAAACGCGGTCCTGGTAGAGGAGGACGCCATCACGATACTGCCAGTCGGAGAGACGGGAGCGGGCGGCGGGGGGAACACGACCCTCGATTTCCTGGAGTTTGTGGAGAACGAGGTCATCAGAAGCGGAGGCAGAGGAGATGACGGAGGAAAGGGCGGAGTCAATGATACGGACGAAGATGGAATCGGGAAGGAGCGTGACTCCGGTATTGTCGTTGTCGACATGGGGAAGGAGATCTGGGCGGCGAGAGAGGGCGTCCGGGCCAGCGAGATGGGATCCGGGGATATGGGTGATGTTATAGTCAAAGTCCGCAAGGTCTAGCATCCAGCGGGCTTGTCGTCGGTTGAGGTCTTGGGGGCGGCGGAAGTACATAAGGTTTTTATGGTCCGAGAAGACTGTCACAGGGAAAGGGGAACCGTGAAGATGGTGTCGCCACGCTTTGAATCCCCAGAGGACGGCGAGGAGCTCCCGATCGTGAATGTCGTAATTTCGTTCGGCAGGGGAGAATGTCTGGGAGAGGTAAGAGCAGGGGTGCCAGTCACCGTTGGAATCCGTTTGGAGAAGGATCCCCCCGGAGGCGTACTTGGAGGCGTCCGTGGCGATGGCGAAGGGACAGGTAATGTCGGGCATGAAGAGGACTGGCCGTTGAGTGAAGAGGGTTTTCAGTTGTTCAAAGGCGGCCTGGCGGGTAGGTGACCAGTCCCATGGCTGGGTTTTCTTCGTAAGGTCGATGAGGGGGCGGGCGATGTCGGAGTATCCAGGGATAAATCGGCGATAGAAGTTGGCAAATCCTAGGAAGGAGCGGACGTCTTTGACTTTCTTTGGGGTAGGCCATTTAGCGATCCCGTCAAGTTTGACGGGGTCCATGGCAAGTCGACCTTCTTTAACGATCATTCCTGTTACGTGTGGCCCGGGTAGGGTCGCACGTAGCCCTGTCTGACTACGGGACGAGGGACCAACCGTCGGGGATGCCGACAGCGGTGATGCAACCTGAAGCTGCGGGGGTAAAGGTACGCGAGAGAGGGGTGTCTCAAGCGTCGAGGTTCACTCAAGAGTAGAACAGGACTCTTAGAGGTGGGAGATCAAAGGGGTAGGTCTCGATTGTCTAGGGCAAGGAGTAGTCCTACGACAGGGAGATCAAGACTAAGGGAAAGGCATAAGGCCAGATCGACTGGTATATATAGTGAAAGGTGACGCGTGACGGTAACGGTCACAGGGTCAAGGGTATAGGTTAAGGGCTGGCGTGGGAAGCGGCAATAGAATGCGAAGGAATGCCATGGAAGGCGTAAGAACCACGCGTGAGAGGAGAACACAAAGGGGCCGGTGCATGCGGCGTAAGAAGGGTGAACTCGTGCGCGATAAGGCAACACGAGGGAGATAAGTGCACAAGACACGTAAGCGAGATGACATACGTGTAACGGGGACCTCGGAGAGCCGAGGGACAAGGGTAAAGGGTTGGCGCGGTCAACCGTGAGAAGAACGGAAGAGTGAGCGTACGCGCAGAGACGAGAGAAGGAAAAGGAAAAGTCGTGCCCGGCACGATGAATCGTAACAATTCCGAGGTATTCGACCTCGGGGACGGCAAAGTTGCATTTCTCCAACTTGAGATGCAGGTCGAGCTCGGTCATTCGTTGGAGAACGCGGCGAGTTCGTTCAGTGTGAGAGTCGTTGTTGGGTGAAAAGATGAGGAGGTCATCCATGTAGATAACGAGCCATCCTTCGGCGATCATGTCGCGGAAGGAATCATTCATAAATCGTTGAAATGTGGCAGGGGAGTTGGTCATTCCGAAGAACATGACCAGGGGTTCGAAGAGTCCTTTGTGCGTAAGGAATGCTCCTTTCCACTGATGTCCGTCTTTGATCCGGACGTTGTTGTATCCCCATCGGACGTCGAATTTTGTGAATACGCGAGCCCCTTTGAGTTTGTCGAGGAGATCTGTGATGAGAGGGAGAGGGTAGGCGTCGCGAATGGTGTGTTCGTTGAGATATCGGTAGTCTTGACAGGGACGGAGCTTCCCATCCTTTTTCTTGACGAAGAAGAACGGGGAAGCTTGGGGGGAAGCGGAAGGACGGATCTTTCCGGCAGCAAGGTTTTCGTCGAGAAAGTCTTCGGTGGCCTTTTTCTCGTCCGGGGTCAGGGGGTAGAGCTTCCCTATTTTTGGGACGAAAGAGTCTTTGACGTTGATTTCGTGGTCATATGGGCGAGACGGAGGGAGAGAGTCCGCCGTTTCTTTCGAGAAGACGGAGGCGAAGTCTTGGTAGGCGTCTGGGAGAGTTACTTTTGGTTTTGCCTTTTCGGCGGCGGCCGCGAGTTCCGTGGCTGTGGTTATCTTTGCAACAAGTTTTGGATGCGTTTGATGATATCTTGATCCGGAACGCGTGATTCGTTGGCAAGTGTAATTATGGAGGGCCGAGTTTATGTAATGTCCTCCGTCGGGGAGATCTAAAAAGATCGAGAGGGCGTGATTCGGGGTTGTTTCTACCAAGGTGTGTTGCGGGGGTGGCGGGAGAGGGATGGTTTTTGGGAGCTGTTTGTTATGCCGTTTGGTGTCCTGGGCAAAGGAGTGGTAGAGTGCTGCGGATTCGTCGAGTTTCTCGGAGATTGAGAGCGTTCTGGCGGTCCAGTTGATATCCGGATTGGTGGTGCGTAGCCAGGGGGATCCAAGAATAACGTTTTCGTTTCCACAATGCATAACGTGGAATAGTACTTGTTGAGCTACGCCTTCGATGTTGAGAAAAAGGGAGGAGGTAAACCGTATTGCTCCCTTGGCGTTTATTGTTTGGTCTACGTTTCGTACGGAGATGGGCTTCTGGAGTTTGTTCAAGGGTAGTCGGTGCTTTCGGGCGAAGCCCCAGTCGAGGCAATTGATATCTGCTCCGCTGTCAACGAGAGCATGGGTGTCGACGGTTTTCATAGTGTGCGAGGGATCTATGAGCTGGAGAGCGATACGCATAGATTTCTTGGACTGGGATAAAAGTACAGGAGCACACGTAAATGAGGAAGGGGCTGACGTCGAGACAGTCTTCCTTTCTAAAAATCCACGACGACTCGCGCTACCATCTCTTCGTCGTCTTCTTCTTCGATTTTGGCGAGCGAAGGGATTTCACTGTTTTCTTCTTCCACCTTTTGAATCGTTTTCTTCGGCCTCGGGATGTTTGGGGATCCTGGGCATTTGGAAGACGTATGTCCTTTTTGCCTGCAACGGAAGCATCGTCCTTCTTTGATGCATCTCTTCCGTTCTTCCGGGGTGAGCTTGGTTAATCGGACGACATCTACGTCCATAGCATTAGGGTCTTTGGCGGGGGTAGGGGAGGAATACTGGTGGTATGTGGTGCGGGTGGGGGTTCTGTGGCGAGCAGCGATTTCTTTTGCTCGGTCCATGTGGGTTTGGAAGGTTACGGCCTTTTTCAGCCATGCGTCAATGGTGATGGGGACGGTTTCCATTGCAAGGATGCGGCGCATGAGGGGTTCGGGGATGGCGGCGGAATAATATCCGATTAAGACGTTGTTGTCAGTGATGCCGGCGATGGCGTAGTGGTTTTGAAACTGAGCGTTATACTCAGTAAGCGACGGAGAGTATCCGCCACCCTTGGTGGCGATCATGCGGGTGGTGGTAAGCCAGGCGATGGCATTACCCGTGGTGTCGTAGTGTTTGAATGCCTTGAGGAATTCGTTGCGGAAGTTATCCCAGGAACCCATGGAGATGGATCCATCGTTGGCGATCTTGGAGGCGCGGAAGGTGTTTGCCCATGTAAGCGCAGGTCCTTTGGTCATGTACGACAGTGCGAAGGCTATTTGTTTGGGGGCGGTGTTGTAGACGTCAGCATTGACGTTTAGGTAGAAGACGACGGAGTCGAGCCACTGTTTGGCCGTCTTGTAGTCGCCATCGTACTTCTCGGGGGTTCCGATGCGGAGTTCAACGGGTTTGTTAGACATGGGCGGGATCGGGGGAAAGATGTGGCCGGTTTGGCGACGAGGGGTGGGAGACAGTGGTGTAGGGGGGCGAGGGATTTGCAATGAGGCAGATAAATGGTGAGAGAGATCGCGGGTGGCGTTCTCTTCGTCTGAGTCAAGGAGAGGTTCGTCGGGGTCTTCTTCCCAGAAGTCTGGGTTGGGTTCGTCGGGAGTATCCGAGGAGTCTGAGTGGTGGGTTCGAG
>JBBPTX010000691.1:0-17889 GCA_038094595.1 Pulveroboletus aff. annulatus | reverse complement strand
CAACGGTAATTAAAGATAAGGGATCACATTGCAGTGATGTGGGTGACTGTGTGCAGGTCTGCAATGATCACGGTGATTAAATATGTGTATGTGATCAGTGGGGCGAAAGTGAAGGTGAAGCCCACTGATCTAGAAGGGCCCGTAGATCCCCTGTGTCTGGCACAGTGTCTATGTCGGGTTTTCCCTTGATAAGATAAAGAAGCATTCATGATGCGCTAAGTAAAGATGAAAAATATATAGCTGTAACAGCAGATGCATACTAGCCTCCCACTTTGCTACCATAGGCTCTAAGCAAGTGAGCACATCAACAGGGATATCTAGCACACACTGACAAAAGTGCACGCCTAGTGCCCATCTCTTTTCACCAATCCCTTCTCCTCTTCACAGTGTACACCCCTTGGGTTGATCAGACCAACCCTTGGGAACTAGCAGACGTACCCATAGCTCTAGCAGAACCCATAGTTAAAGTAGAGCCCAGGGAGATCTCGCTACCTAGAGTGAGCACAGGGAATGAAGAAGACCCCAACGACTGACCAAACCCAACAGTCATAGAAGAAGAGTTTTGGAGGATCTTAGAACAAGATCTCCACCCTGAAAGCTTTGGAAATGGTGCAGATGTAGATGTCATCATCACTGATCTAAGATTTACTGGTCATACATACTACTGGGACCCTACACCCTCATCACAAACCCTAAGCCCAGCAATAGATCTAGCTTCATTTAGACAACCCTCAATCCCTATCCCTGACGTCATAAGCCACAACCATCCATGAAGATGCAGTTTGCACCTAAGTCCAAGAGTGCTAAAACTGAAATAAAATCTTGATCAGTATTTTTGGGTTTTACCTTTATCTTCATTTTTAGTTCATTATCAATTTTTAGTAATCTACAAAAGATTTCTTCATCTGGAATTTGATCTGCAGGTGAGGTTGAAGGGTTAGCTTTCTTGGAAGAGAAATTAAGCACTGGTGTGATGCCCCACCCGAGCCTTTGAGAGAACTCCTCTGTAGGCAAAGAAGAGTAAGAAATAATAGAAGAAGATGCTGCCTCTGTGTCATAGACATGTAGACTAGAGAAACGATTGTCCATTGGAAAGTGTACCTGCTTATGCTTACCTTTGCCTAGATTAGACCCAGTTCCTGAATCTAGGCTCTGCCTTTTGCTGACTTCTTGTTCTTAGTATCTTCAATGTCCCTAAAGAACGCCCTTGCTTTCTCAAATAACATGCCCTTTATTACTGCTATGAGGTCTCGCCCTTTCCCTTTTTTGACTTGCATACTGGGTGTATACATAGATGTGTTCAGTGCTTTTAATGTTATCTGAAGACATGGTTCATATCTGCCTTCTTCAATAGTCCCTTTTGTGACTGTTGCTCCATCTGCATATGTCACATTTTGTGCTAGGCTTTTTGCGCTATTTGGCAAAATGCCCTATTTCTCCACAATTATAACATGATTTGACTCCTTTCTGAGCCACTGAGATGTTCATTGTGTTTGGATCTTTTTCCTTTTTGAAAGATCCAAATCTTGATTGCATTCAGCCTTTTATTAGATTAAATGCTTCCAGGTGATTGTCTACTTCCCTAAGTATATTAATCATCTTGTGGACTGTATTCTTTCTAAGGTTATTTTTCCAAATGTAATGCATGAGATATCTCTTCATATTTTGTTCAAGAAGATAGACCCCATGTGGATCTTCCAATTCTGCCTTTTTGAATTCTGCATACCATTTGACAAGAAAGTCATCAATTGGTTGATTCGCTCCTTGTTTTATTTCATTAATTTTTTTGGTGGCCCTATCTTTGATATTGCTACCCCTAAACAGGCTTCTTAGTTCATCTTCTAAGTTTGCCCAACTGTATCATTGGTTCGAATACATTCTTTGCAATCTTAGTTGAGTGAAGGGCCCTACTATTATGCGTGGCCTTGGGTAAGGTCGCATGTAGACCTACTGAGCCTAGTGACTAGCGGGAACAAGGAGTGAAGAGGGTCACAGTTGAGAATATCTGTGCAAGATGTTCAGCTGTGGGGTTGCCGACTAAGTATCTACCCAATGACGGTTGGATAGTCAAGGTAGCCTATGCCTAGCTTGGCGATAGGGTCAAAGGTTCAAGGGAGAGACACATGGAGATGAGGAGTCTGTTATGCGTGGACTTGGGTAAGGTCACACATAGACCTACTAACGCCTAGTAGAGTCAAAGGTTCGGTTGTTCATGTATACGATGATGTAGGACCAGCCATGGGGATGCTGGGTCTTAGGGTACCATTGAGGGTGTCGACGGGTCAGAGGATACCGCTGTCTAGCTTGACTAGCAGGTTGTAGGGTCAAAGGTTCAAGACACTTGAGGGCAGATGGGCCATCACATGAAGCGCTCACTTAATGGTAGAGCAAAGACACAAGGAGTAAGGGCAAATGGATTGCTAGTGCTAACTAGGCAACAAGCTGTAGATAGAACTAAGCTAAGGAAACGAGATCTAAGGCCCTGTTGAAGGGCTTATATAGTGAAGTATAGGTGTGACAGTTACATGTCACAACGATTACAGGCTGGTGTGGGAAGCAGCATTAGAAACAGAAAAAACAATAAAGAACCCATACATGAGAAGGAAACATTAAGGGCCGGCATGAACGGCATGAGAAGATTAGAATAGAAGGAGTACCTGCGCGGTGAAGGATAAGCACGCTTATGAGATATGTGGAATGTTGTGGAACAATGTAGATGAGTACAGATTAAGCATGAGAAATGGAAAGATTAGTCCGATAAAGAAAGAAAAGAAAAAGCGTCTGTCCTGCAAGCGAATCATAACAGAGTCAAAGTGTGAAGTGTTCACTCAGTAGTAGAATGAGGACTATGAGAGTAGATTGCTAGTGCTAACTAGGCGATAGCCGTAGGTAGAACTAGGTTAAAGAAAGAAGAGAGGACACCCTGTTGAAGGGTTTATATGGTGAAGTAAAAGTGTGACGATTACGTGTCACAATGGTTAAGGGCCAGTGTGGGAAGTGGTGATAGAAGGTGAAGGAATATTGTAGAACCTACATGTGAGAGAAAGGTGTTAAGAGCCAGCACATACAGTGTGAGAAGATTAGAAAGAAACGAGTACCTGTGTGGTGGAGGAATAAGCATGCTTATGAAAGGTATGGAATATTGTAGAACAATGTGGAATGACGAGGGTGAAGTGTGAGAAAGGAAATGGTTGGTCTGATAATGTAAGTAAAGAAAAAGCGGTAACCCTGCAAGTGAATCGTAACATTACCCCCTTAGTAACTCCGAAGCTATGGCAAGGATTCCTTACAATTCTCTAAAGGTGGGTCCTGGGGAGCCAGTGATGTTGGCATATCCAACATCATCTAGTTCATCTCCATCCTCATAAGGAAAGAGGGTGTGTAGGGAGGTTGGCATTGGATGGTAAGAGTTTTGAGAGGAAGAGGAGGAGTGTCTGGAAGGATGACAGGGAGGGGCTCTATGGACAATTTGTCCATTGCAGAATGCGGCTTGGGGTTGGTGGAGGGTAGAGGATACAGGGAGGGTATGCTAATCAGTGATGCAAGAGGCAAGAGAACAAGAGGGTCCTGGGCAGCGAGTGAGGGAATGTCCAGATGCTCATCATTCACAGCCATGACATGTGTATTGTCTACATGTCAACTGGGTATGACTGAGGCAATGGCATTGAAAACATCGCTGGTTGTAATGTGGGTGCCCAAGGTGAATATGTTACGATTCGCTCGCAGGACAAATGCTTTTTCTCTTTTATCAATATGGGACTAATACTTTCCATTTCTCACGCTTAAACTCATTTCTTCCATGTCGTTCTACGACATTCCATACATCTCGTAAGTGTGCTTATCCTCCACTGCGCAGGTACTCTTTATCTTCTGATCTTCTCACACCGTATGCGCCGGCCCTTAACGTATCTTTCTTATTCGTGGTTTTGCCATTGGCCTTCTATTTCTAACACCACTTCCCACGCTGGCCCTTGACTACTGTGACACGTAACCGTCATGCTTTTACTTCACTATATAAACTCTTCAACAGGGTTGTCCCCTTTTCCCCTTAGCTTAGTTCTACCTACGGCTTGCCGCCTAGTTAGCACTAGCAATCCACTCGTCTTCGCTCCACAGTCTTTGTTCTACTATTAAGTGAACGCTTCACACTACGGCTCACCCGCCTTCATGTGTCCTTACCCTCGACCTTCAGACCCGCCCATCAAACTAGACGACAGTTATTCCTTTGACCCGTCAAAACCCTTGACGGTACTCTCGACCCAGCAACCCCACAGCTGGTCCTACGTCGTCATCAATACGAACGACTGAATCCCTTGACCCTACTAGGTGTTAGTAGGTCTACGCACGACCATACGCATGGCCACACGTAACAGAATACAATCTCGCCCATTTTGGCCTGTCCACCAGTCATTAAGGGTTTGCCTATGGATTGGAAAACTGTCTCAAAGGACTTTGTTGCCAAGTCCTTGACCTGTGACAGCAAGGTCTCGGAAATGGCTGTCAATGTTGAACAAGAAGTTTTCATACCCTAACTGGAAGCCAAGGGAGTATAGGCTGTACCAAGCGTGATAGATGAAGTTCTGCATCATCCTGCCGAGAGTAGTGTGAGGAAAGATTGGGTCTGAGTCAGAGATGAAGGCAGCAATGTGGTTCAGCTGCATGGCAGTTTTGAACCAAGTATAGAAAGGGGATCCCATAGAAGAATAAACACTAATAGGAATGCAGAGACAATCATCAGAAAGGAAAGTGTGAAAGTGAACATAATTCTCATTGATGAACCACTCCTCTCTAAGGCAGTTGACATGACGATGGCCAGAGACGTCAAGTGGCATCTGGGAGTCCCATGCAGACTGGGCTATGAGTGAGTCTAAGCTTGGGGCATGAACCAATTGGGGGTGGTGCATGCCTAAGAAGGAGGGTAGATCAGGAGAAGGTTCCCGATCAGGTGGAGGGGTAAATGTAGGAGAGGATTGGATCCTCCCAGAGATGGGGGAGACATGGGACTGGGGAACATTATCCACAAGAGCGGCAAAGTTGATAGGCTGTGGAGCGGTGGGAATAGTAGGAGAGACCCTCTTGGGGTCGGCAGTGGGAATAGAGATAGTGCAGGGATTTGTGGCGGGATGTGTGGCAGGGGCATCTACATGGGCAAATTTGATGGCCATAAGTAAGAGATGGAGAGGATTTATCTGTGGCATGGTGGGCAAGTGGATGAGAGGGAGAAAGTGCAAGGGTTGCGCTTTTTATTGTCTGATAGGAGCTCTGATGAATGTTTTAAGTTCTGCTCATGTTTTTAAGAGTCTTCTTCAGTGGAGTACCCTTTCCATCAGATCAGGTATTGATGGGCTGACGGCATGCCACAATGCCATATGATTCTTTCTATTTCATATTCTTCTTGTCCTTTGACAAGATCCAGGGATGGTGTAGAGAAGTTTGGGCCATGGATGTCATTTTCGTGATAGGGCAATAACAATAAAGCGTGAAACATGTTGTGGATTTTCCACGTTCATGGGAGCTGGAGGCAATAAATAGAAGAAAGGATGTCGGAGATAACAAAGGGGCCTTTATGTTTTGTGGTGAACTTCAGATCCTGGATGGATCTCTTGAGGTTTCAGGCTTCCAGCCAGACTTTTTGTCCCTTTTTAAAGGGTTTGAACTTTGTTCTGGATCAGAATGCCATGACTTGATGTGTGAGTTCATGGGAAGCAAGGGCTTCATCTCATAGAGCTGATAGATCCTTAAGATGAGATTCAATGGCGGGAATATTAGTTTCAGCGATAACCAATGGAAGGGCATGGGGTTCATATCCCATCATGAGGTAAAATGGGGATTTGCTGGTGATGGAGTGAGGGCAGTGATTATGGGTGAATTCGGTATGAGAGATGTGGTTGGACCAATTGAAAGGATGGTCTCCAAAGTATATCCAAAGATAAGTTTTGATTTCCTGGTTGACGTGTTTGGTTTCACCATCGGTCTGAGAGTGATATGTGGTGGAGAGGGAGAGATCATAGTTTAAGAGGCAGCCTAGTGTTGCGACTACAAGTTCTTTGCAGGCGATCACTATCCTAAACGTCGAGTGGAGAGACTTTCTTTAGAAGGATGCTTTGTAGGCAGAGGACAAGAGAACTAGACTGGAGACTGAGCTCCGTCCAGTCTCGCTTTATATACTATTCTACTTGTAGATACATGTTGTGTATCGATCTAGATATGTATCTACATGAGTCCATCCCCTAGACCCAACATGTTCAACATGAGGAGTTGGCCTATAATGGAGATTAATATATACACGAGGTTACCAGCCGTTGATCTGCTGCGGGTGGGTAGAATGGAAGGTGCCAACGGTAATTAAAGATAAGGGATCACATCACAGTGACGGGGTGACTGATGTAAGGTCTGTGATGATCACAATGATTAAATACGTGTGTGTGATCAGTGGGGTGAAAGTGAAGGGTTGAATGTGAAGCCCACTGATCTAGAAGGGCCCGTAGATCCCCTGTGTCTGGCACAGTGTCTATGTCGGGTTTTCCCTTGATAAGATAAGAAAAGGTGTCCGTTTAGCGCAAAGTAAGAATGAAAAATATATAGCTGTAACACCTAGTTCTTTGGCAAAGGTGGAGGTGAACTGTGGGTCTTGGTCGGAGATCACTTTATTGTAAAGTCTGAAACGAAGAAAGACTTTGTGGAAGAAGAGCATGGCTACACCTTCGGCAGTGATGGATTTCTTAGTGGGGCAAAGAATTATCCCCTTAGTAAGGCTGTGGTCCACCATGACCCAATAAGGAGTCAAATCCCTCAGACAGCAGGAGATCAGTGATGAGATCACAGGAGAGTTGCTGAAAGGGACAGGAGCAGGAGGAAGGGATGGGTACGAGGAGGGGAGACGTAGGATGGGTATTTGATTTGTTGCACTGGCAAATGGCACAACTGTTGCAACTACAAGGTCTGCAGGCAATCACTATCTCTAAACGTCAAGTGGAATGACTATCTTAAGGGAGGAACTTTGTAGGTAGGAAACAAGAGAACTAGACTGGAGACTGAGCTCCGTCCAGTCTTGCTTTATATACTATTTTATTATGTGTAGATACATGTTGTGTACCAATCTAGATACGTATCTACATAAGTCCATCCCCTAGGCCCAACATGATCGACATGAGGAGTCGGCCTGTAGCGGAGATTAATAGATACATGAGGTTACCAGTCGTTGATCTGCTGCGGGTGGTAGAATGGAAGATGTCAATGGTAATTAAAGATAAGGGATCACATCACAGTGATGGGGTGACTGATGTGAGGTCTGTGATGATCTCAATGTATTAAATACGTGTTGTGATCTGTGAGGTGAAGGGTGAAAGAGTGAAAGTGAAGCCCACAGATCTAGAAGGGCCCATAGATCCCCTGTGTCTAGCACAGTGTCTAAGTCGGGTTTTCCCTTGATAAGATAAAAGAAGCATTCATGTGTGCAAGATAAAGATGAAAAATATATAGCTGTAACAGCAACAATCAATGTAGGAGTGGACAAAGGTGGTGAGGCCCAGCCACCAAAACTTGGCAGTGATGAGCTGATAGGTTTTCAAATAGCCAGAATGGCCAGCAGAAGCGTGGTCATGACACCAGGCAACAATAGTGCAGTGAAGGTCATGGTCAGGAGGAACATAGACCTGCCCCTGATATTGAAGGACACCATTAGAGAATTGCCAATCAGAGAGGTGGGAGCAAGCAACAGGGGGAAGGGTTCCTTCAATTTCCTGTAGTTTGTGGAGAACCAGGTCATCAGAAGCAGAGGTGGAGGTGATGTGGTTGGAGAGAGCAGCGTCAATGAGACAGACGAAGATGGTGTCGGATAAGAGAGTGATACCAGTATTGTCAGAATCCTCCCAGGGAAGGAGATCCAGGCAGTGTGAGAGGGCATCTGGCCCTTCCAGATGAGATCCTGGAACATGGGCAATGTTGTAATCATAGTCCACAAGGTCAAGGAGTCAATGGGCTTGACAATGGTTGAGGTCTTGGGGGCAGCGAAAGTATGTGAGATTCTTATGATCAGTGAAGACCTTAACTGGGAAAGGAGAGCCATGGAGATAGTGCCTTCATGCTTTAAAACCATGGATGATGGCCAAGAGCTCCCTGTCATGGATATCATAGTTGCGTTCTGTGGGGGCGAAGGATTGAGATAAGTAAGAACAGGGGTGCCAATCCCCGTTTGCATCAGATTGCAAAAGAATCCCCCCTGACGCATATTTTGAGGCATTGGTGGCCATGGCAAAGAAGCGAGATAGATCTGACATAAAGAGGACGAGCTTGCGGAGGAACAACTCCTTAAGTTGTTCGAAGGCGTCTTGTTGTGTGGTGAACCAAGTCCAGGGCATCATTTTCTTGGTGAGGTTGATGAGGGGATGGATGATATTGGAATACCCCAGGATAAATCATCTGTAAAACCAAGGAAGGAGCGGACATCTTTGATCTTCTGTGAAGTTGGCCATTTAGTGATGCTGTTAAGTTTGACAGGGTCCATGGCAAGTTGTCCCTCTTTGACAATCATGCCAAGGTATTCGACTTTGGGGATGGTGAATTGGCATTTTTCCAACTTGAGGTGGAGATCGAGCTCCATCATCCATTGGAGGACATGGCAAGTGTGTTCAGTGTGGACATCATCGTCTGAAGAGAAGATGAGTAAATCATCCATATAGATTACTAACCATCCTTCGACAATCATATCATGGAAGGAGTCATTCATGAACCTCTGAAATGTCATAGGGGAGTTGGTCATCCTGAAGAACATGACCAGTGGTTCAAAGAGTCCTTTGTGTGTAAGGAATGCACCCTTCCATTGGTGTCTGTCCTTGATTTGGACATTGTTATACCCTCATCATACATCAAACTTGATAAATGTTTGGGCCCCTTTAAGTTTGTCAAGAAGATCTGAGATCAAGAGAAGGGGATAGGTGTCACAAACAGTATGCTCATTGAGGTATTGATGGTCTTGGCAGGGGCAGAGTTTGCCATCTTTCTTTTTAACAAAGAAAAACAGTGACACTTGAGGGGAGTTGGAAGGACAGATTTTTCCTGTGGCAAGGTTTTTGTTGAGGATGTCCTCAGTGGCTTTCTTTTTGTTGGGAGTAAGTGGATAGAGCTTTCCTATTTTCAGAGTGAATGACTCTTTGACATTGATTTCATGGTTGTATGGCATAGAAGGAGGGAGAGAGTCAATAGATTCTTTGGCAAAGACAGACACGAATTCCTTATACATGTTGGGGAGGGTGACTTTAGGTTTAGCTTTCTCTATAGCAGAGGTGAGTTCCGTGGCTGTGGTGAGCTTAGCTACTAGTTTTGGGTGGCTCTGATGGAATCTGGAGCTGGATTTAAGGATACGGTGGCATGCATTGTTGTGGAGGGCTTGCCGGATGTAGAGATTTCCATCTGGCATGTCAAGGAATGTGGAGAGGACGTGATCAGGGACAATCTTGACCATGACATGGCAAGGTGGTTTCACAAGGGTTGCTTTGGGTTGGGTGGCATTATGCCATTTAAAATCAGTGATGTAGATATGGTATAGGGAGGCAGACTCATCCACCAATTCTGGGATGTTTATTGTTTGTGATGACCAGTCAATTGAGGGGTTGGTGGCTTTTAGCTAGGGTGTTCCAAGAATTATGTTTTCAGAAACACAGTGTAGGACATGGAACCATACATTCTGTGCGATTCCTTCGATGTTGACAAAGAGCTGAGCAGTGTATTGAATAGCTCCTTTGACATTCAGGGTTTGATCAATGTTGTTTACCGGAATTGGAGTGGGGAGTTTATCTAGGGAAAGCTTGTGTTTCTGGATGAAGTCCCAGTCAAGGCAGTTAACATCTGCCCCACTGTCGATGAGTGCTGTTACGATTCACTTGCAGGATTATCTCTTTTTCTCTACTACTCTATCAGACTAACAATTTTCCTTCTCATGCTTAACCCATATCCTTTCACATTGTTCTACAATGTTCCATGCCTCTCATAAGCATGCTTATTCCCTCATCACACAGGTACTCCTTCCTCTCTATTCTTCTCACACTGTATGTGCCAGCCCTTATTCTCTTTCTTTCAGGCGTGGATTCTATGATATTCTTTCACGTTCTACTGCCACTTCCCATGCCAGCCCTTATGTTACAATTCGCTCGCAGGATGAACACTTTTTCCTTTCTTTCGCTATCGGACTAATACTTTTCCATTTCTCATGCTTAACCTCATTTCTTCCATGTTGTTCCATGACATTCCACACATCTCGTAAGCGTGCTTATCCTCCACTGCGCAGATGCTCTTTCTCTTCTGATCTTCTCATGCCATATGCGCCGGCCCTTAATGTTTCTTTCTCATGCGTGGTTTTGCTATTGGCTTTCTACTTCTCACACCACTTCCCATGCCAGCCCTTAACCATTGTGACACGTAACTGTCACACTCTTACTTCACTATATAAACCCTTCAACAGGGCTCTTCGTCTCTTTTCCTTAGCTTAGTTCTACCTACGGCTTGTCACCTAGTTAGCACTAGCAATCCATTACCTTTACTCCTCAAGTCTTTGCTCTACCATTAAGTGAGCACTTCACACTATAGCCCAACATCCTTCGTGTGTCTCTACCTCGAATCTTTGACCCGTCTGTCAAGCTAGACAACGGTTACCCCCTTTGACGGTACCCTCAACCCAGCATCCCCATGGCTGGCCCAACGTTGTCGTATATACGAACGATGGATCCACTCGACCCTACTAGGCATTAGTAGGTCTACGCGCGACCACATCCATGGTCACACATAACACCTTAACCGTTGTGACACATAACTGTCATGCTTTTACTTCACTATATAAATCCTTCAACAGGGTGTTCTCTTCTTTTTCCTTAGCCTAGTTCTACCTATGGCTATCACCTGGTTAATACTAGCAATCTATTCTTTTAGTCTTCATTCTACTATCAAGTGAATGCTTCACACTCCAACTAGTCATCTCTGTGTGTCTCCCCCCTTGAACTCTTAATCCTATCACCAAGCTAGACATAGGTATCTGTTACATGTGGCCTTTGGTAAGGTCGTGTATAGACCTACTTATACCTAGCAGGGTCAAGGGGTTTCGGTCATTCGTGTATATGACAACGTGAAGCCAGCTGTGGGGATGCTGGGTCGAGGGTATCGTCAAGGGTGTTGACGAATCAATGGTAACCACTGCCTAGCTTGGCTAGCAGGTCATAGAGTCGGGGGTGAAGACACACAGAGGTGGGCGAGCCGTAGTGTGAAGCGCTCACTTAATGGTAGAGTGAAGACGCAAGGAGTAAAGGTAAATCGATTGCTAGTACTAACTAGATGACAAGCCATAGGTAGAACTAAGCTAAAGAAAAGAGACGAAGAGCCCTGTTGAAGGGTTTATATAGTGAAGTAAAGTGTGACAGTTACATGTCATAGTGGTTAAGGGCCAGCGTGGGAAGCGGCATTAGAAATGGAAAGAACAATAGAGAATCCACACGTGAGAAGGAAACGTTAAGAGCTGGCACATTCAGCATGAGAAGATCAGAAGAAAAGGAGTACCTGCACGGTGAGGGAATAAGCACGCTTACGAGATGTATGGAATGTCGTAGAATGACATGGAAGGAATGAGGTTAAGTGTGAGAAAAGAAAAGTGTTAGTCCAATATCGTAAGTAGAGAAAAAGTGTTCATCCTGTGAGCGAATTGTAACATTACCCCCTTAGTAACCCAAAGCTACGGCAAGGATTCCTTACAATTCCCTGAAGGCGGGTCCCGGGGAGCCAGTGATGTTGGCATAGCCAATGTCATCTAATTCATCTCCATCCTCGTAAGGAGAGGGGGCATGAGGGGAGGATGGTGCAGGATGATAAGAGTGTTGGGAGGAGAAGGAAGACTAACGTGAGGTTCAGCAGGGGGTGGCTCTACGGACGACTTGTCCATTGCGGAATGTGGCTTGGGGTCAGCAAGGTGTAGACATGGACGAGGATTGAGTGCGTGGAGATGTGAGACGAGAAGCGAGAAGTCGAGAGGATCCCGGGCAGTGGGCGAGGGAGTGGCCAGGTGCACATTGGAGGCATCCCATACAAACATGTTGTTAACAGGATAACTGGGTATGCCCAAGACAATGGCATTGGAAGCACCACTGGTTGAAATGAGGATGTCTGGGATAAACACGGTCCCAACCATTACGTCCGTCCACCAGTCGTTGAGTGTCTGCCTATGGATAGGTGACCCATCTCTCAGGACTTTGTTCCCAAGCCCTCAACCTGCGGCGGCGAGATCTTGGAAATGGTTATCGACATCAAGAAGGAAGGTGTTGTAACCCATTTGAAAGATGTGGGAGTACAACTGGTAGCACACATGGTAGATAAAATCCTGCATAGTCCTGCCGAGGGTAGTGTGCAGAAAGATCAGGCTGGAGCCAGAGATGAAGGTGGCGATGTGATTTAATTGCATTTCGAACCAAGTAAAGATGGGCAAACCATTGGAAGAATAAATGCTAATAGAAACATGAAGACGATTGTCAGACATAAGTGAATGGAAACAAACATAATTCTCATCAGTGAACCGTTCCTCCCAAAGCCGGTTGGTGTGACGATGAGTGGAGACGTTTAAAGGGATTTGAGAGTCCCACTCCGAGTGGGCAACAAGGAAGTCCGAGCTAGGTGCACAGACAAGCTGGGGGCAGTGGATGCCTAGGAACGAGGGAGGTCTGGAAGAAGGTTCCCAATGGGGCGGAGGTGTAAACGACGGTGAGGATTGGATCCTGCCCGAGACAGGGAAGACATGGGATTGGGGAACATCACCAACAAGAGTGGCGAAGTTGACAGGCTGAGGGGCGGCGGGGTGAGTAGGAGAGACCCTCTCGGGGTCAGTAGTGGGAAGGCGGACAGTGCTGGGGTTGGTGGAGGATGCGGCTGTGGGGGTGTTGACATGGGTGAATTCAATAGCCATCAGGAGGAGATGGAGTGGGTTTTTCTGCGGCATGGTGGGCTAGTGGATGAAAGGGAGAAGGCATGGGGGTGACGCTTTTTATAATCATCAAGCAGCTCCAACGAATGTTTCAAGTTCTGCTCGGGTTCCCATGATTCTTCTTTGGTGGAGTACCCTTTCCATTGGATTAGGTATTGACGGGCCGACAGCATTCCTCGATGCCATATGATCCATTCTATTTCATATTCTTCTTGTCCTTCGACAAGATCCGGGGGTGGAGTAGGGAAGTTCGGGCCGTGGACATTGTTTTCGCAATAGGGTGATAACAGAGAAGCATGGAACGTGTTGTGAATTTTCCATATTCATAAGAGTCAGAGGCGATAGGAGATGGGGGAGATGACGTCCAAGATCACGAAGGGCCCTTAGTGTTTTGCGGCGAACTTCAGATCTTGGATGGATCTTTTAAGATTCCTGGCCTCCAGCCAAACTCGCTGCCCTTTCTCGAAATGTACAAATTTCGACTTAGACCTGGACGCCATGACTTGACACGCAAGTTCATGGGAAGCTAAGGCTTCATCTTGTAAAGTGGACAATGTTTTGAGACAGGATTCAATGGCAGGAATATTGGTTTCGGTGATCACCAAGGGAAGGGCATGGGGTTCATACCCCATCATGAGGTAAAACGGGGTGTTACGATTCGCTTGCAGGACGAACACTTTTTCCCTTTTATCACTATCGAACTGATACTTTCCGTTTCTCACGCTTAACTCATTCTTTCCATGTCGTTCTATGACATTCCATATATCTCGTAAGCGTGCTTTGTCCTCCACCA
Source organism: Pulveroboletus aff. annulatus (assembly GCA_038094595.1). Taxonomy (NCBI): domain Eukaryota; kingdom Fungi; phylum Basidiomycota; class Agaricomycetes; order Boletales; family Boletaceae; genus Pulveroboletus; species Pulveroboletus aff. annulatus. The sequence continues at coordinate 4,141 of JBBPTX010000691.1, read as the reverse complement.
CGCAGGTACTCTTTATCTTCTGATCTTCGCACGCAGTATGCGCTGGCCCTTAACTATTCCTTCTCATGTGTGATTTTGCCATTGGGTCTCTATTTCTAACGCTGCTTCCCACACCAGCCCTTAATTACTGTGACACGTAACTGTCACACTTTTACTTCACTATATAAACCTTTCAACAGGGTCATTTCCTTTTCCCTTAGCTTAGTTCTACCTATGGCTTGTCGCCTAGTTAGCACTAGCAATCCATCATCCTCCCTCCTCAGTCTTCGTTCTACTATTAAGTGAACACTTTGCACTCGGCCCCACTGCCCTCGTGTGTCTTTATCCTCAAACCCTCGACCTGCTTGTCAAGCTAGACAGCGGTTTACCCCTTCAACCCGTCAACATCCTTGATGGTACCCTTGACCCAGCATCCCCACAGCTGGCCCTATGTCGTCGTCGATACGAACGACTGAATCCCTTGACCCTACTAGGAATTAGTAGGTCTACGCGCGACCATACCCACGGCCACGCGTAACAAAAGAACTAAGCTACCACCTCGTTTGGGTACTATCACGTACGCCGCCCACCATAGCTTCTCACCGAAACACTTGAACCACTGATCCACGTTGGAACCCTTGAGAACCTCCGCGTACTTCGCACTCCGACTCCTCTGACACCCCTGACAATCCCAACCAAGCATATTGGGACGAAGACCCCAACGAGCCTTTATTGGACTCTGACGAAGAACTCGCTGCCCACGACCTTGCCCATAGCTTTTCTGCTTCAGTGCAGATACCTCGCCCACAGACTCCTCCATCACCGACACCCAGACACCAAACTGGCCACATCTTTCCCCCAATCCCTCATCCCCCATCGCCCACCATGACCACTAAACCACTCGAACTCCGCATTGGTACCCCAGACAAGTACGATGGCGACTATAGGACAGCCAAACAGTGGTTTGACTCCGTCGCCTTCTACCTCAATGTCAACGCTGAGGTTTATACCTCCGACCCAAAACGCATTGCCTTTGCGCTTTCTTATATGACTTGTGGTCCCGCGCTTACGTGGGCAAACACCTTCAGATCCTCGAAGATCGCAGCCAATGGCTCGATTTCGATGGGATCTTGGTCTGACTTCCGTGATGCCTTTATCCTGGCATTTAAACATTACAACACCACCGGCAACGCAATTACCTGGCTCACCACTACCCACATGACTGCCACCAAGAATGGCGGACACTCCCCATTGCTCACTGAGTACAACGCTCAGTTCCAAAACCACTGCGCCATTGCTGGCATCACTGACGACAACGTCCTTATCGGCTATTACTCAGCCACTATCCCCGACACCCTTATGCACCGCATCCTAGCTATGGAAACGGTCCCCACCACTATCAATGCATGGTTGAAGAAGGCCGTCACCTTCCAAACCCATATGGAGTGTGCTCGAGAAATCGCCACTCGCCACAAGACCCCCACCCGCCACACGTACCATCAGTACACAGCCCCCACCCCTACCAGAGATCCCAACGCTATGGACGTTGATGCCGTCCGCCTCCAGTGACTTACCCACGCCGAACATGAACAATGTCGCAAAGAAGGTAGATGTTTCCGCTGCCGCCAAAAAGGACACCGGGCAACCAACTGCCCTACATTTACTTCAAACTCCCCGAGGCCGAAGAAGATCGTCCGGAAGGTTGTAGAAGTAGAAGTTGAGGACGAGGAAGAAGTTCCTCGGCTACAAGAGGTAGACGATGAAGACAACGATGAAGAACCAAAGGTGTCTCGCGTCGCCTTTACTTCCCCGGATTTTTGAAATGGAATGCTGCCTCGACGTCAGTAGTTCCTTCTATTACGTGTGCACCTGTACTTGTATCAACATCCAAGAAATCAATGCGTATTCCTCTGCAACTCATTGATCCCTCGCACACCATGAAAACCGTTGATACCCGCGCCCTCATCGATAGCGGCGCAGACATCAACTGCCTTGACTGGGACTTCACCCGAAAACATCGCCTCCCCCTTGACAAACTTCCAACACCAATCCCCGTCAACAATGTTGATCAAACCCCCAACGCCAAAGGGGCCATCCATTACACCGCCTCCCTCTTTACGAACATTGACGGGATAGCTCAGCATGTACGCTTCCACGTCATGCACTGCGGGTCCGAGAACGTGATTCTCGGAACGCCCTGGTTACGACTTACGAATCCCTCCATTGACTGGTCATCGCAGACGATCAATATCCCTGAAACGGTAGACGAGTCAGCCTCTCTCTATCATACCCACGTCGCTGATCTCAAACGACATGACAACGCCCAACCTCGAGTACCCCCTGCGAGACCACCCCACCACGTCATGGTCGAAACCATTCCCGACCACACTCTCTCCACGTTCCTTGATATGCCGGACGGAAATCTCTTTGTCCGACGCGCGCTCTACGCCAACTCTTGTCAACGAGTTCTCAAGTCGGGATCTCAATACCACCAGACCCATCCGAAGCTTGTCGCCAAGCTTACCACCACCACAGAACTTGCAGCTGCCGCAGAGAAGACGAAACCAAAGGTCACACTTCCCGACACCTATAAAGACTTCGCCCCCGTCTTCGCCAAAGAATCCGCTGACTCCCTTCCTCCCTCTAGACCCTATGACCACGAAATCAACGTCAAAGACTTGTTTACCCCGAAGATCAGCAAACTCTACCCACTTACCCCAGAAGAAAAGAAAGCTACTGAAGATTTCCTCGATGAAAATCTTGCTGCCGGCAAGGTCCGCCCTTCAAATTCCCCTCAAGCGTCACCATTCTTCTTCGTCAAGAAGAAAGATGGCAAACTCCGCCCCTGTCAAGATTATCGATACCTTAATGAACACACCGTTCGCGACGCCTACCCGCTACCTCTGATCTCCGACCTCCTCGACAAACTCAAAGGTGCTCGCGTATTCACCAAGTTTGACGTACGCTGGGGATATAACAACATACGTATTAAAGACGGGCACCAATGGAAAGGTGCCTTCCTCACCCATAAAGGACTCTTCGAACCAATGGTTATGTTCTTCGGCATGACTAACTCCCCAGCGACCTTCCAGCGGTTCATGAATGACTCCTTCCGTGACATGATCGCGGAAGGCTGGCTGGTAATCTACATGGATGACCTTCTCATCTTCTCCCCCGATGATGCAACTCACACCGAACGAACTTGCCGTGTCCTCCAACGGATGACGGAACTTGACCTCCATCTCAAACTGGAGAAATGCCAGTTCGCCATCCCTGAAGTAGAATACCTCGGAATGATAGTCAAGGAAGGCCAACTTGCTATGGATCCTGTCAAGCTGGATGGAATTGCTAAGTGGCCTACGCCCCAGAAAGTCAAAGACGTCCGTTCCTTCCTTGGTTTCGCTAATTTCTATCAACATTTTATCCCCAGATATTCAAATATCACCTGACCACTCATCGACCTCACGAAGAAAACCATGCCCTGGACCTGGGACCCAGCTCAACAGACCGCGTTCGAACAACTCAAAGAGTTGTTCCTTCGTAAGCCCATTCTCTTTATGCCTGATATCTCTTGCCCTTTTGCCATGGCCACCGATGCCTCCAATATGCATCAGGTGGTATTTTATTACAAACCGATGCGAACGGGGATTGACACCCCTGTTCTTACTTATCACAATCGTTTTCCTCCTCAGAGCGCAATTATGACATCCACGACCGGGAGCTCTTGGCCGTTATACGCGGTTTCAAAGCCTGGAGGCAGTACCTCCATGGCTCTCCCTTCCCCATCAAAGTTTTCTCCGACCACAAGAACCTCAGGTATTTCCGCCACCCCCAGGATCTTAACCGCCGACAAGCCTGCTGGCTCCTTGACCTCACAGACTATGACTATTCAATTACCCACGTCCCTGGCTCTCAGCTCGCCGGCCCCGATGCCCTATCTCGTCGCCCGGATCTCCTCCCTCGTGCTGACTCTGATAATATCGGTGTCACCTGAAGCGACTACTCTCTACGGTCTTTGTAGTGAGGGAGCTGAACTAGATAATCTTATCTAATAAGGAGCGAGACAAGATATCTGATCAGTCAAGGGCGACGGATAAGATGAATAGGGGAGCGTAATGGGAGATCTCTCTGAGTTGCTCTGGATATTCAGGGAATAGGAAGA
>JBBPTX010000690.1:0-17917 GCA_038094595.1 Pulveroboletus aff. annulatus | reverse complement strand
CCTACAAATTCCCCCTCTTAAGATAGTCATTCCACTCAACATTTTTAGATAGTGATTGCCTTGCAAGATTATAGTTGCAACATCGTCCACTGCTTGTTCTACTCTAATCTTTCTTTCTTGTTCTTTGTTTTGCTTCTTTTCTAATGTTTTTATTGTTTCATAGACTTTATATTGAGCTTCCTGCTCTTCTTGTTCTAGTAACCTAAGATAGACACTTTTATCTCTCAACTCCTAGCATTCTTTTCTGCAGCTTCTTAGTTTAATCTCCCCAGTTTTCCAATTGATATCTGGGTTATGTTTCTTTAATTAAGAGTAGCCAATTACCATCTGGTTCTTTCCCAAGCTAGTGACTTCCGCTTCAACTATTTCTCGGTATCCTTTGTAATCTAGTAAGAGGGATGTGACATGCATGATCTTACCTGCTTTGTTCTATGTACCATCTACATTATGTTACGATTTGCTCGCAGGACGAATGCTTTCTCTTTACTTTCTTTTTCGAACCAATACTTTCCATTTCTCACACTTAACCTCGCTCCTTCCATGTTGATTCTACGACATTCTATCCATCTCGTAAGTGTGCTTATCCTCCACCGTGCAGGTACTCCTTTTCTTCTGATCTTCACACGCCGTATGCACCGGCCCTTAACGTTTCCTTCTCATGCGTGGTTCTGCTATTGGTTTCCTATTTCTAACACCACTTCCCACGCTGGCCCTTAATTACTATGACTCGTAACAGTCACACTTTTTACTTCACTATATAAACCCTTCAACAGGGTCACCTCCTCTTTTCTTTAACTTAGTTCTACCTACGGCTTGTTGCCTAGTTGGTACTAGCAATCCACTTGCCTTTACTCCTCAGTCTTCATTCTACTATTAAGTGAATGCTTCACACTTGGCCTCACCGCCCTCGTGTGTCTCAACCCTTGAACATTCGACCCATTTGCCAAGCTAGGCAACGGTTACCTTAGAACCCGTTAACACCCTTGACGGTCCCCTCGATCCAGCATCCCCATGGCTGGCCCTATGTTGTCGTCGACACGAACAACCGACCCATTGGACCTTACTAGGCATTAGTAGGTCTATGTGTGACCATACCCACAGCCACGCGTAACACATTATAGACAGTAAGGGGCTGTGCAAGTTCCCTGAGAGGAAGTGCATGTTGCATTGCGAATATGTTATCTACGAAGATGCAATTTGCATCTGAGTCCAAGAGTGCTGATACTGAAATAAAACCTTGATCAGTGTTTTTGGGTTTTACCTTTATCTTCATTTTTAATTTGTTATCTATTTTCAATGATCTGCAAAAGATTCCTTCATCTGGGATTTGATCTGCAGATGAGATCGAAGGGTTAGCTTTCTTTGAAGAGGAATTAAGCACCAGTGTGACACCCCAGCTGAGCCTCTGAGAGGACTCCTCTGTTGGCAAAGAAGAAGATATAATAGTGGAAGACACTGCTTCCGTATTATAAACATTTAAACTAGAGAAATGATTGTCTGTTGGAAAGTGAACCTGCTTACGCTTACCTTGGCTTAGATAAGGCCTAGTTCCTGAATCTAAGCTTTCCCTTTTCCCGATTTTCTATTTTGGGTGTCTTCGATGTCCCTGAAAAACACCCTTGCTTCTTCGAATAACATGCCCCTTATGGCTGCTGTGGGGTCACATTCTTTTCCTTTTTCAGCTTGTGTGCCTAGTGTGTAAATGTGTTCAGTGCTTTTAACGTCATCCAAAGATGTGCTTCTTACCTGCCTGCGTCGGCAGTCTTTTTTGTGACCATTAGACCATCCACAAAGATCACATTTAGTGGAAGGTTTCTTGCATTGTTTAGTGAAATGGCCCATTTCGCCACAATTATAGCATGACTTTGTATCTTTCTGTGCTGTGCTTATATCCATTGCATTAGGGTCTTTGTTTGGTTTGGATCTGAATCTGAATCACGTTCGTCCTCTGATTAGATCTTGACTTTCAAGACGATGCCCTACGTCTTAAAGAGTTTGCAATGTTTCATGAACAGTTGATTTTCTTAGGTTGTTCTTCCAGACATAATCCATAATGTATCTTTTTACATTTTGTTCTAGGAGGTATACCCCATGTAGGTCTCCTAGTTCTGCTTTTTCATATTCAGTGTACCATTTGATAAGGAAGTCGTCTATTGCTTGAGTGTTTCCTTGTTTCATTTCATTGATCTTCTTAGTAGCTCTATCTTTACGTTGCTTCCTTGGAATAGATCTCTGAGTTCTCCTTCTAGGTCTGCCCAGCTGTATTCTTGATTGGTGTAGAGTCTTTGCAGCCTTAACTAAGCAAAGGGTCCTGCCCTTGGTCCTTTTAACCTAGATAGAACTGCTAAGATGGCATCTCTGCTTTGTGGCATTATGGCATGTTGGTTTATCTGGATCCAGGCTTGTATCTTAGCCCACCATTTGTCAAATTTAATGAAGGATCCATCGAAATCCCCTGGATCAGCAAAAACTTCTACCTTTCTTGACGTATTAAAGGTAGACTTTTCTTTCTTCTTTTCTTTAGATCCACTAGGCATTGGTTGCCTTGTGGGTGGTTTTACTTGTCCTTGTGTGAGTGTAGCGACCATTCTTTCGATATTTGCTACTGCATCACTTATTCTTGTTATCTCTTCTCACATGCTATGATAGCAAGCTTTGTTGCGACTACAATCTTGCAGAGCAATTACTATCTCTAAACGTTGAGTGGGATGACTATCTTAAGAGGGGGGCTTTGTAGGCAGAGGACAAGAGAACTAGACTGGAGACTGAGCTCCATCCAGTCTCGCTTTATATACTTTTCTATGTGTAGATACATGTTATGCACCGATCTAGATATGTATCTACATAAGTCTATCCTCTAGGCCCAACATGATCGACATGAGGAGTCAGCCTGTAACAGAGATTAATATATTCATGAGGTATCCAGCCATTGATCTGCTGTGGGTGGGTGGAATGGAAGATGTCAACAGTAATTAAAGATAAGAGATCACATCACAGTGATGGGGTAACTGATGTGAGGTCTGTGATGATCACGATGTATTAAATACGTGTTGTGATCAGTGGGGCAAAAGGTGAAGAGTTGAAAGTGAAGCCCACTGATCTAGACAGGCCCGTAGATCCCCTGTGTCTAGCACAGTGTCTAGGTCGGGTTTTCCCTTGATAAGATAAAGAGAGCGTCCATATGCATAAAGTAAAGGGTGAAAATATATAGCTGTAACACTACCCCCCATCTAAGGATCGACTTCCAGGCAATCAAAAGGGTGTGTCGATGGAAGAGTGAGATCTTCATGTTCATGAAAGCATCGTACAAATGCCGAATGAGACATCCGCAACCTTCGAGGTGCAGAAGGATACTCCCTATGGAAATTGCCGATGGCATCAAGTGCACCTGGTAGAAGATGATCTTCCGGTTCCCAAGTACGATCTGTCTCATCATAGCCTAGCCAATGGACCAGGTATTCAAGGCGACGACCTTTGAATCTACTAGCAATGATTCTTTCTACTTCGTATAAATTATCTCGATCCTCAGTTACCTGTATAGGGCCAGGAGCGATGACAGGTTGTCCCTGAAGCCTTTCTTTATAAGGCTTAACCCGTGATATATTAACAGTTGGGTGGATTCGCATAGAGGATGGCAAATGAAGGGTGACTGCATTATCCCCAACTAGTGTGATGATATCATATGGCCCTAATCATCACTCTGTTAGTTTGCGACTTGCATGCAGCAACTTTAAGTTATCTGTGGATAGCCACACTTTGTCTCCAATGTTATAGGGAGGAGTCTCCTTTCTATGTTTATCAGCTTATGCTTTCATGTGTAGCTGATGAAACAACTCTAACAGGCATTGTATGCACTTCCAACCACAACACTCTAACCCAGACGTATAGGGATCTGCGAGTAGAGGGACAAGCACTGTCAAAGGGAGAATACCATCAGGGTATGAGGGTATCTTAGAGGACTTCAAAGGTATTAGAGTGAGGACTTCAAAGGTATATTAGAGTGAGGACTTCAAAGGTATATTAGAGTGAGGACTTCAAAGAGAACAAGACTGGGGAGCCAGTTCTGTCGTCCTTGGGCTTTATATACTATTCTACTGTTTGTACATGTTATGTCTACATCTAGAGATCTACGTCTATAAGGGGAAAGGCCATACGTCTAAGGTGCATATCTAATAAGTCCATGGCTGTGGCATAGCTGAACATGAGGTGTCCGTGTGTATCTGAAACATAGTAAGGTCCGAGATTAAAGAAGCATTCCCACCGTTGTGAGAAGTGTAACATAAGGAGGGTATGAGGAGCATAGCCATGCACTGCACGAAGATTAAAGATGACGTGAAATGCATAAGGGTTTCGTAATGCGTCGTGGCTCATCCATTGATGGCCGTAGGTCGTGAGAACATCTGTGGGTATTCCCATGATAGGAGTTACACTTAATTGGATAAGCCATAACTGAACGTCTGGTAAGGCTTCTAGCCATTTATCGTCTATGAGTCTAGTCTTCTAGATTAGCCGTCTAGGCTTCTAAGCATCTTCTAGGGTTCTAAGTGTCTGAGGTAAAGGTTGCTAAACTGGGTTTGCAACAGCTGAGCTTGTTCAAGATTTAATTTAGTTTGCTTCATCACATCATGTAGGGTAGACAGGAATTCATAGGCAGCTGGTTCCTTGGAGGATGATGTTATGGGTTCTACTCCCATGTGTGGGGTGTAAGAATGAGTGACTTCAAATGGAGACTTCTTAGTTGAGGCTTGCCTCTTAGAATTATAACTGAATTGTGCGATGGGTAACCATTGTGCCCATTCGTTTTGACGCTCTGCACAGAATATTCTTAGATACTGCTGCACATCTCTGATCATTCTTTCTGTTTGACCGTCTGTTTGTGGGTGGTGCACAGTAGATAAATGTTGTTTTATGTTAAGCTTCTTGCATAGCTCTGCTATGACTTGTGAAGCGAACTGCGGTCCTCGATCAGACACTATAGATAGGGGAATTCCGTGATGCTTGAAGATATGATGTAGGTAGAGACTTGCTGTCTCAATGGCGGTCGTCGTCTTGCGATAGGGGATAAGCACCACTTCTTTTGAGAAGCAATCTACAGCTACTAAGATGCTGTCTGATCTGTTACTATCTGGCAGATCGGTGACAAAATTGACAGATATGTCCTGCCAGGGTCCATTAGGGACTTCTAAAGGTTGTAATAGACCAGAGCTAGGCTGGTTGGAGGGTTTCATTCGTGTGCATTGATCGCAGTGAGATATATAGTCTTTTATTTGAGTTGTGATGCCAGGCCACCAATAGTGACGTAAGACAAATTCAATAGTCTTTTCATTTCCAGGATGACCTGCCATTGGCGAGTCATGACATAATTTAAGGGTTTTGATTCATAAATCTTCATTATCTCTGTTTCTGACCGGAATGTATAACCAGTTTCCTTCTTGGTAGAGAAGCCCATTTGCTTCTTCGCATACTTTGTATTCTTTGCATAACTTCTGTATTTCTGTCTCTGTCAAGAGACATGTTTGGTTAAATATATCTTGATGTAACTATGCCCCTTCATCGTAGATTGCGACTTTGGATGATGTTATCCTTATCCGCTCTGGGGATATCATGATTATGCCTTTGTTATCATCTTCTATTCCTTGTGCATGATCTTCCCTTCTAAAGAGGGCATCTGCCTTAGCGTTGGACGATCCTGGTTTGTATACAAAGGTATAATTAAATCTGGATAAATATTGTGCCCATCTGGCCTATCTTCTAGATAGATCTTGTGCTTTCATAAAGTACTGAAGGCTTGCATGATCATTCCATACTTCAAATGGATGTTCTATTCCTTCTAGATAATGACGCCATTGTTCTAGCACTCTGATGATACTTAACATCTCTTTGTCTGCAATAGGATAGTTCTTTTCTTCTGGTGACATCGAGTGTGAACTAAAGGCTACTGGATGCCATTTGTCTTCTTTCAATATAGATAGTATTGCTCCTGTTGCATAGTCAGAAGCATCTGTTTCCAATCAGAATTGACAATCAATGTCTGGATAAGCGAGAATAGGAGCTGAGATGAATCATTTTTTTAATTCATTAAAAGTGTCCTGTTGTGGAGGATCCCATTTCCAAGAGACATCTTTCTTTAGGAGATCATTCAAAGGTCTAGCGACTTGCGCATATCCTTCTATGAAGCAACAATAGTAGTTGGCAAGACCGAGAAAGCTTCGCACTCCTTTCACATTGGTAGGTGCTGGCCAATCTAAGATGGCATCGACCTTCTTGCTATCCATCTTGATCCCATCCTGTCCTACAACCATCCCCAAATAGTCGACTTCTTTCTTGAAGAAGTGACATTTCTCTGGTTTGGCAAAGAGATCATTCTCTTCTAAACGCTTTAGTACTTTCTTAACGATTTCTGCATGCTCTCATTCATTGTTTGTCTTGGTGAATATCATGACATTGTTGATGTAGACTACCATGACGTCTTCCATGTCTGCAAATAATTCATTCATCATGGTTTGGAAGGTAGCTGGAGAATTGCACAATCCAAAAAACATAACTGTTACGAATTGATTTCGCGATACTAACTTTTTCCTATCTTATCTTATCTCACACCATGATCTTATCTAAGATCACCCTATTCTCTTATCCCTTACATTTTAATTCGATTAGATAAGATATGATATCATCATGACATCACTGGTCTAGGTGCCTCACCTGACACGCATTACTTTAATCCCCTTGCTCTAGACCTATCCTTTCACTATCACCCTTCCATTCCTTTCATATTTGCTTCACACTAGCCAGCATGTACACTACCCTGCTCCACTCTTACATCATACCCTTTACCTCTACCCTCTACCCAGCTGACTTAGAACATTATATCTCCTACTGTATCATAGTATATAAATACATAGAACACTTGGGGATACTTCCCTAAGTTGTTCAACTTTGTCACTTTCCTACTCTTGCCCAAGTCGGATCCAGCTCCACTTGTGAACATAACGTCACAGCAAGGTTGCCTCTCCCTATTCACCTGAATACTCAGAGCAACTCAGAGAGTCCTTTCATACGCTTCCCATTCATCTCACCTGTCTTCCCTTAGACTGATTACGATTCTTGTCTTGCTCCTTGATAGATAAGATCTAGTTCTGTCTCCCTCACTTCAGATTACATCGAAGAGAGTAGTCGCTTCAATAACCAATGGCTCGAAGGTTCCTTTATGTGTGATGAAAGCTGCTTTCCATTCATCACCTTCTTTGATGCGTACATTGTTATACCCCCATCTGAGATCCAACGTGGTGAATAGTTTAGCTCCTTTCAATCGATCTATGAGTTGTGAAATAAGAGGGAGGGGGTAGTTATTTCCCACTGTTTGCGAGTTTAGATATCAATAATCTTGTACTATGCACTTTCTTCCGTCTTTCTTTGGCACGAAGAAGACTGGCAATGTTTGAGGGGATTTGGAAGGTCTGATGTATCCTTTAGATGATTGATCTTCTAGCCAATCTGATACCTCCTTCTGTTCATCTGCACTTAAGGGTATAAGTCTTCCCTTCTTTGATTGGAATTCTTCCTTAAGATCTATAGTATGATCCCAAGATTTTCGTGTAGGCATTCTGGTTGATGCCTTTTTCTCGAATACTTTAAGATATTTGTTACGATCCACTGCAGGGTCTATTCTTTTTCCTTACTTAGCATTACGAACTGACACTTGTCTCGTTTCTCACGCTTACTTCCCTACCTTCCATGTCGTTCTACGACATTCCACTTACCTCGTAAGCGTGCTTATCCCTCACCGCGCAGGTACTCGTCTCTCTTCTGATCTTCATATGCCGTATGCGCCGGCCCTTACGTTTCTTTCTCATGCGTGGTTTCGCTATTGGCTTCCACTCTTCTCACGCCGCTTCCCACGCCGGCCCTTATCCATGTGACGTGTTACCGTCACACTTCTTTCTTCACTATATAAACCCTTCAACAGGGCACTTCACTTCTTTTCTTTAACCTAGTTCTACCTATGGCTATCGCCTAGTTAGCACTAGCAATCTACTTTGTGTCTTCGTTCTACACCTGAGTGAACGCTTCACACATCAATGCTTTCCACGTCCGTGTGTGTGTCTCACCCCGAATCCTTGACCCTATCGCCAGTGTGGCATAGGTAACTTCGACTACTTCGCACTACGCAAGTAGACCATCGATTGGCAACCCCACGGCCGAACCCCTCGTTCCTACGGATATTCTCAACCGTAGCACAAAATCCACTTTGTCTCCTCGTCCCTAGGCACTCGTAGGTCTACGCGCGACCTTACCCAAGGCCACGCGTAACAATATTCATGATAGCATTCTGGTACGAGTTCTGCTGCGGATTTCTTTTGATCCATAAGGGACTTAAGCTTTTTGTCCACTGCTTGTCCTATTCTAATATTTCGTTCTTGCTTTTCGTTTTGTTCCTTTTCTATTGTTTTTATTGTTTTATATACTTTGTATTGAGTTTCCTGCTCTTCCTTTTCTAAGAGTCTGAGGTAGACGCTTTTGTCTCTTAGTTCCCAGTATTCTTTTCTGCAACTTTTTAATTTAATTTCCCTAGTCTTCCAGTTGATGTCTGGGTTGTACTTCTTTAACCAAGAGTAGCTGATTACCATCTGGTTCTTTCCCAGGCTGGTGACTTCTGCTTCGACCATCTCTCGATATCCTTTGTAATCTAATAGAAGAGAGGCAACGTGTGTAATCTTGCCTGCTTGGTTCTGTGTACCATCTACGTTATAGACGATGAGGGGTTGTGTGAGTTGCCTGAGTGGGAGTGCATGTTGCATTGCGAATATATTATCTACAAAGACGCAGTTTGCACCTGAGTCCAAGAGTGCTGATACTAAAATAAAATCTTGATCAGTGTTTTTGGGTTTTACCTTTATCTTCATTTTTAGTTTGTTGTCCATTTTTAGTGATCTGCAAAAGATTCCTTCATCTGGGATTTGATCTGCAGGTGAGATCAAAGGGTTAGCTCTCTTTGAAGAGGAATTAAGCACCAGTGTGACGCCCCAGCCAAGCCTCTGAGAGGACTCCCCTGTCAGCAAAGAAGTAGAAATAATAGTAGAAGACACTGCTTCCGTATCATAAACATGTAAACTAGAGAAATGATTGTCTGTTGAAAAGTGTACCTGCTTACGCTTACCTTCGCCTAGATCAGACCCAGTTCCTGAATCTAGGCTCTGCCTTTTGTTGACTTCTTATTTTTGGCATCTTCAACGTCCCTGAAGAATGCCCTTGCTTCTTCGAATGACATGCCCCTTATTGCTGCCGGGGGTCACGTCCTTTTCCTTTTTTGGCTTGTGTGCCAGGAGTATAAATGTGCTCAGTGCTTTTAATGTCATTCAAAGACATGCTTCTTATCTGCCTGCTGTTACGATTCACTTGCAGGACGAACACTTTTTCTTTTCTTTCGCTATCGGACTAATACTTTTCCATTTCTCATGCTTAACCTCATTCCTTTCATGTCATTCTACGACATTCTATACATCTCGTAAGCATGCTTATCCTCCACTGCGCAGATACCTCTTCTCTTCCAATCTTCTCACGCCGCATGCACCGGCCCTTAACATTTCTTTCTCATGCGTGGTTTTGCTATTGGCTTTCTATTTCAAATGCCGTTTCCCACACCAGCCCTTAATCTTTGTGACACGTAACTGTCACACTTTTACTTCATTATATAAACCCTTCAACAGGGCCTCTCACTTCTTCTCCTCAGCTTAGTTCTACCTATGGCTTGTCGCCTAGTTAGTGCTAGCAATCCATTATCTTTACTCCTAGAGTCTTTGCTCTACCATTAAGTGAGCGCTTCACACTACAGCTCTCTAGCCTTCGTGTGTCTCTGTCCTCGAACCCTCGACCCGCTAGTCAAGCTAGGCAGCAGTTACCCCTTGACGCCGTCTATACCTTAGATGGTATCCCAGACCTAGCATCCCCACAGCTGGTCCAACATCGTCATCAATACGAACGACTGAACTCTCGACCCTACTAGGCGTTAGTAGGTCTATGTGCGACTGTACCTACAGCCATGCAGAACACCTGCATCGGCAGTCTTTTTTGTGGCCATTTGACCATCCACAGAGTTCACACTTAGTGGAAGGTTTCTTGCACTGTTTGGCGAAATGGCCTGTTTTGCCACAATTGTAGCATGACTTTGCTCCCTTTTGAGCTGCACTAATATCCATTGCATTTGGATCTTTTGGTTTAGATCCAAACCTAAACTGTGTGCGCCCTCTGATGAGATCCAGAGCTTCTAGACAATTCCCTACTTCTCGTAGTGTCATCATCATTTCGTTTACTTTTTCTTTCTTTAGATTATTCTTCCAGATATAATCCATGAGGTATCGTTTGGTGTTTTGTTCTAAGAGATATACTTCATGCAGATCTTCTAGTTTAGTCTTTTCAAATTCTGTATACCATTTGACAAGGAAGTCATCAATTGGTTGATTAGGTCCTTGTTTCATTTTGTTGATTTTTTTGTAGCCCTATCTTTAATGTTGCTACCCCTGAAGAGGCTTTTTAATTCACCCTCCATGTCATTCCAGCTGTATCCTTCATTTGAGTACATGCACTGTAATCTTAGCTAAGCAAAAGGTCCAGCCTTTGCTCCTTTTAATCTGGAGAGCACTGCTAGAATCACTTCTCCTGACTTGGGTTGTATGGCATGCTTGTTTACTTTGATCCATGCTTGAATCTTTGCCCACCATTCATCAAATTTAGCAAAGGATCCGTCATAATCTCCTGGATCTGTGAAGATTTCTACTTTTCTGGAAGAGGCATAGGATGGTCTTTTCTCTTTTTCTTTTTTTTTTCCTGATCCGCTTGGTGTGGGTTGTCTAGTTGGTGGTTTGGGTTGCGTTAAGGTGCTGAGCATTCCTTGAATGCTAGCCAGTGCGTCATTCATTTTTGCCATTTCATCTCTCATTGCGAAGTAGCGTTGTTCTTGTTCTGCTGTGTATTGTGCAATGGTGTTTAGCTGGTCATGCCAGTCAATGTTTGGGTTGGTGAGGGTGGCAACATAGTCTGCAACAGAGATGGCCATTGTGATTTATGAAGAGGGTATGGAAGGTGACTAGTATTTGTAGGATTTGTGCTGTTGTACTCAAAGTTGGATTCTGCTAAAATGATTGTTCCTTCTGATTGTTTGTGGATACTCGTGTCTCTGCCTTTTAGCGTGAGGTTGCTCTCTGTCTTGTTCCTCTGAGGCTTCTCTGTATCGCCTCCTTGCTATGCTTGCTTCTCTAATGAACTGTTGTGTTCCTAGGGTTGCTTCTAGACAGATATTTTGTGGTGCTACTGGTCACACAAATGGATCGGGTTGAGGGGATCTGGATGGGCTCTGCTTAGGGGTGATTGGATATCTAAGCAAGATGAGATCTGTAGCAGGGCTGAGGGTGTGTGCTGAGGGAGTGGGTTCCCAGTAATAGGTGTGACCCATGTATCTAATGTTTGTGGTGATTAGATCGACTTCACCTCCGTTTTCAAAGCTATGTGGTTCTAGATCTTGTTTAACAAGTCTCCAGAATTCTTCTTCTGTGGCCGCAACATCTGACCAGTCATTTGGGTCCTCTTCACTCTCTATGCTCGCAGTTTCAAGTGAGTACTCCCTGGGCTCTTCCTTAACTGGTGTTCCTACTGCTACTGGTACTTCTACTAATTCCCAAGGTCTGGCTAGATCGGCGGTGGGGAGGTATGCTGTAAAAGGGAGAAGAAATTGGTGAAAGGATATGGGCACTGATAGCAAGCCCCTGTTAGTGCTATCCTAAGGTACCCAAAGATGCACTCACTTGCTAGAGCCTATGGTGCAAGGAAGAAGGCTGGACACATCTGCTGTTTTCTTGTAGATAGTGAAAGGGTGTAAGAATGTATGACAGTCTAGTTCTAGTGTTGCGACTACAAATCTTGCAGGCAATCACTATCTTTTAGACATCAAGTGGAGGAACTATCTTAGATATGACTTGTAGGAGGGGAACAAGAGAACTAGACTGGAGACTGAGCTCCATCTGGTCTCTCTTTATATACTATTCTATGTGTAGATACATGTTACATATCGATCTAGATACATATCTATGTACATAAGTCCATACCCTAGACCCAACATGATTGACATGAGAAGTCGGCCTGTAACAGAGATTAATACATACGTGAGGTTACCAGCTGTTGATCTGCTGCAGGTGGGTGGAATGGAAAGTGTCAATGGTTATTAAAGATAAGGGATCACATCACAGTGATGGGGTGACTAATGTGAGGTCTATGATGATCACAATGTATTAAATACATGCTATGATCTGTGGAACTAAAGATGAAGAAGTGAAGGTGAAGCCCACAGATCTGGAAGGGCCCATAGATCCCCTGTGTCTAGCATAGTGTCTAGGTCAGGTTTTCCCTTGATAAGATAAAGAAAGTGTCCATATGTGCACAGTAAAGGATGAAAAGATGAAGAAAAATACATAGCTGTAACAGATGTCTTTTCTTCAAACATTTTAAAGTACTCATGATAACATTCTGGCATGAGTTCTGAAGTGAACCTCTTTTGATTCATAAGGTACTTAAGCTTTTCATCCACTGCTTGACCTATTCTAATATTTTGTTTTTATCTTTTGTTTTCTTCCTTTTCTTGCATTTTTATTCATTCGTATTCTTTATATTGAGCTTCCTACTCTTCTTTCTCCAATAGTTTAAGATAGACACTTTTGTTTCTGAGTTCCTAGCATTCTTTTCCATAACTTCTTAATCTGATATCCCCAGTTTTCCAATTGATATCTGGGTTATATTTTTTAGAGCTATATATTTTTCATAATCCTTAAATCCTCACCTTGCATATATGGACATCTTTTTGTTATTTTATTGAAGGGAAAATCCAACATAGACACTATGCTAGACACAGGGAATCTATGGGCCCTTCTACATCTGTGGACATTCACTTCAGCTCTTCAATTTTGCCCCATAGATCATAGCACGTATTTAATACACTGTGATCATCATAGACCTCACATCAGTCACCCCCATCACTGTGATGTGATCCCTTATCTTCAATTACCATTGACACATTTCATTCTACCCACCCATAGCAGATCAATGGCTGGTAACCTCATGTACTTATTAATCTCCATTACAGGCTGATTCCTCATATTGATCATGTTGGGCCTAGGGGATGGATATATGTAGATAAGTATCTAGATCAATGCATAACATGTATCTATACTATAGACAGTATATAAAGTGAGACTGGATAGAGCTTAGTCTCCAGTCTAGTTCTCTTTGTTCCTCTTCTACAGTTTATACTCAGAAATCCTTTCTTGACATCTAAGCATATAGTGATTGCCTATAAGAAATTGTAGATGCCTTAAAGCCCACAGATCTGGAAGGTCCTATAGATCCCCTGTGACTAGCACAGAATGTATATCAGGTTTTCCCTTAATAAGATAACAAAAACATCCATATGCACAAGGTAAAGTGTGAAAAATATATAGCTATAACAGAGCCCTTCTAGATCTGTAGGCTTTACCTTCTACTCTTCACATTTTGTTCCACAGATCTCAGCACATATTTAATACTTTGCAATCATCAGAGATTTCACATCAGTTACCTCCAACACTATGATGTGATCCTTTATCTTTAATTACCATTGACACCTTCCATTTCATCCACCCACAGCAGATCAATGGCTAGTAACCACATGTATATATTAATCTCTATTACAGGCCAACTCCTCATGTCAATCATGTTGGGCCTAGAGGATGTACATATGTAGATACATATCTAGATTGATACACAACATGTATCTATAGTATAGATAGAATATAAAGTGAGACCGAACAGAGTTCAGTCTCCAGTCTAGTTCTCTTTGTTCCCTTCCTACAGTCATCAATAAGATAGTTCTCCCACTTGACACTTAGTCTCAGATAGTGATTGTCTACAAGGATTGTAGTTGCAACACTAGAACTAGACTGTCTTCACCCTTTTACCCAATCATTATTTCAATGAATGAACATGCTACAAGCCTCTTGCTTGCTTCCCTAGACTCTAGCAAGTGAGTGCATTATCTAGTTACTCTAGAATAGCACTGATCAGAGCCACTATCAAGTGACCATCTCTTTTCACCATTCCCTTCTCCCTCTCCAATCTTATCTCTCATACATCAATGCTATCAGACCTTTGGAATTAACAATAGTACCAGTAGCACAAGGAGAACCCATAGTAGAGCCCAGGAAGTACTTACCAGAAACTGCAAGCACAGGGAGTGAAGTAGATCCCAACAACTGGTCTGATGTTGTAGCCATAGAAAAAGAATTTTGAAGACTAGTCAAAGAAGATCTTCAACCCTACAGTTTCAGCAATAGCAATGACATTGACATTATCATCATTGACATAAGGTTCACCAGGAACACCTATTACTGGAATTCATATCAAAGTTTAAGCCCTGCCACCAACTTAGTGTTATTAAGGTACCAACAACCCCTTTAAGAAGCTCCTTATGCACCCTATCACCAGATCCTTACATATGGCCAGAAGCATCATGTAATATTTGCTTAGCAGCAACTTTAGGGGCAACATGTGTAGAAGAAGAAATCACTTTAACAAGAAGGCAATATAGAGAAAAGAGCATCAAAGCTCTATACACAGATATTGAAAAGCAGCCATGAGCTAAAAGATAGCATCATGAATAGAAAATCATGAAAAATAGCAAAGACACTCATATTCAGTTAAGGTATAACAAAGAAAATCATACAAGTAACTCTAGTTACCTTCATGCAATCACAATGGCCATCACACTCACAGACTACATTAATGCCATCTCCAGCCAAAACATGGATTGGCAGAAGAAATACAATCTCATTGCACAATACATTGCAGAATAAGAATCACAATACTTCACTATGAGAGATAAGATAACCAAGATAGGAAATGCTTTTACCATCATTGAACAGTTAATAAAGAATCAAACAAGACCACCAATTAGACAGCCTACACCTGAGGGAGCAGAAAAAGAAAAAGAGAAAGAAAAGGAGAAAACCATCTTCAGCTCTTGAAAAGTAGAAGTATTTGCAGACCTAGGAGATTACAATGGATCATTCACAAAATTTAACAAATAGTGGGCAAAGATCCAGGCATGGATACAAGTATATTCATATGCTCTTGAACCACAAAGCAGAGAAGTGATTCTCACTATACTATCATGATTAAAGGGACCAAGGGCAGGACTATTCGCTCAACTCAGGCTACAAAGAATGTACAGCAACCAAGGATACAGTTGGGCAGATCTTGAAAATGAATTAAGAAGCCTATTCAGAGGTAGCAATATTAAAGATTGAGCTACCAAAAAGATAAATGAAATGAAACAAGGGACAAATCAACCAACTAATGAATTTCTTATCAAATGGTATGCAGAGTTAGAGAAAACAGAATTAGGAGACCCACATGGGGTCTACCTTCTTAAACAAAACACAAAATGATATCTTATGGATTATATCTGGAAAAATAATCTTAGAAAGAGCATAGTCCATGAAATAATGAGTATACTCAGAGAAGTCAGCAATCATCTCAAAGCACTCAATCTAATCAGAGAACAAACACAATCAAGGTTTGGATCCTTCAAGAAAGAAAAAAAATCCCAATGCAATGGATATCTCTGTGGCTCAGAAAGGGGCCAAGTCATGCTATAACTGCAGCAAAGTGGGGCACTTTACTAAGCAATGTAAGAAGCCTAGCACCAAGTGTAATCTATGCAGATGGTCAAATAGTCACAAGAAAGACTATCAAAGAAGGCAGATATGAAGCATGTCTTTGGATGACATTAAAAGCACCAAACACATTTACACTTCCAGCACACAAGCTGAAAAAGAAAAAGGATATGACTATTATAGCTATATATTTTTTATCTTTATCTTGCATATAAGGATGCTTTCTTTATCTTATCAAGGGAAAACCCAACACAGACACTATCCTAGACACAGGGGATCTATGAGCCCTTTCAGATCTGTGGGCATTCACCTTCTGCTCCTCACTTTCACTCTACAGATCACAGCATGTATTTAATTTCTCATGATCATCACAAACCTCACATTAGTCACCTTCATCACTATGATGTGATCCTTAATTTAATCACCATTGACACATTCCATTCTACCCACCTACAGCAGATCAATAGCTGATAAACACATGTACTTATTAATCTCTGCTATAGGTCAACTCCTCATATTAATCATGTTGGGCCTAGAGGATGGATATATGTAGACACATATCTAGATCAATACACAACATATATCTATACCGTAGATAGTATATAAAGCAAGACTTAATGGAGCTTAGTCTCCAATCTAGTTCTCTTGTTCCCCTCCTACAAGTTTATTCATAAGATATGTAGTACTTCCACTCAACATTTAAGTGATAGTGATTGTCTGCAAAGATTGTAGTTGCATTGGTGACCCCACAGTAGCAATCAGGGGCATGTCATTTGAAGAAGCAAGGGTGTTTTTCAGAGATATCAAAGATGCTGAAAACAAGAAGTCAGCAAAAGATAGGGCCTAGATCCAGGAACTGGGTCTGATCTAGGCAAAGGTAAGCATAAGTAGGTACACTTTCCAACCAACAATCATTTCTCTAGTTTACATGTTTATGATATGGAAGTAGCACCTTCTACTATTATATCTTCTTCTTTGCCAACAGAGAAGTCCTCTCAGAGGCTCAGCCATGGCATTACATTGGCACTTAATTTCTCTATTAATAAGAAAGCTAACACTTTGCAGATCTCCCCTGCAGATCAAATCCCAAGTGAAGACATCTTTTGCAGATGAATAAAAATAGATAACAAACTAAAAATGAAGATAAAGGTAAAACTCAAAAACATTAACAAAGGCTTCATTTCTATTTCAGCTCTTCTTATTATGAATTGATTTTATGCCACTAACATTTTCACACTTTTCTCTTTATCTAATCTTATCTCACAATGATCTTAACTAAGATTACTCCATTCTCTTATTCTTTACCTTCTTACCTAATTAGATTAGATATAATGTCATTATGACATCACTGGTCTAGATGTCTTACCTCATACGCACCACCTTAATTACCATGCTCTAGACTTATTCTTTCACTACTCACACTTCCATCCTTACATATTTGCCTCATCTTAGCTAGCATATACACTGCCCTGCTTCACACCCTTACCATCTACCCAGCTGGCTTAGAACATTGTATCTCCTCTTGTACCATAGTGTATAAATACAGAGAACACTTGAGGATCCTCTCCAAGTTGTTCCACTTTAATCATTCCTACTTTTGCCCAAGAAGGATCTAGCCTCTTCTTATGAATGTCACTGTCATAGCAAGTCCCCTCTTCTATCACTCAATATCAGGGCAACTCAAGAGATCATTCATATACTTCCTACCTTATCTTCCATATCTCCTTGATCTGATCAGATAATCTATCTTGCTCTTTACACAGATAGATATTTAGCTTAGCTCCCTTACTACTGCCATTGTAAAAAGTAGTCACTTCACTTCTTAATTCTGATACAAACTGTATCTTCATTGATAATGTAATTTCTATGCAACATGTCCTCCCCTTCCAACAACCAGATTAGCAATTAACTATCTATAATATTGATGAAACACAAAATGAAGCAGACAAGGTAATGCATGTCATATCCT
Organism: Pulveroboletus aff. annulatus; assembly: GCA_038094595.1. Taxonomy (NCBI): domain Eukaryota; kingdom Fungi; phylum Basidiomycota; class Agaricomycetes; order Boletales; family Boletaceae; genus Pulveroboletus; species Pulveroboletus aff. annulatus. The sequence goes on along the minus strand of JBBPTX010000690.1, from coordinate 253 downwards.
TGCTACTAGATTATAAAGGATATAGAGAGGTAGTTGAAGTGGAAGTCACCAGTCTAGGAAAGAACCAGATGGCAATTGACTACTTCTAGTTAAAGAAACATAACCCAGACATCAACTGGAAGACTGAAAATATCAGATTAAAAAGTTGTGGAAAAGAATGCTGGGAGCTCAGAGACAAAAGCATCTATCTCAGGCTCTTAGAGAAAGAAGAGCAGAAAGCTCAATATAAAGTATATGAAAGAATAAAAACACT
>JBBPTX010000689.1:0-17922 GCA_038094595.1 Pulveroboletus aff. annulatus | reverse complement strand
CCCGCCACACTTACCATCAGTACGCCCCCCCTACCCCCATTAAAGATCCCAATGCTATGGACGTTGATGCCATCTGCATACAATGACTCACCCCCGCCAAGCAAGAACAATGCTGCAAGGAAGGTAGATGTTTCTGCTGCCACCAGAAAGGACATCAGGCTACCGCCTGCCCCACGTTTACCTCAAACACCCCAAGGCCGAAGAAGATCGTCTGGAAGGTCATAGAAGTAGAAGTCGAGGACAAAGAAGAAGTCCCTCAACTACAAGAGATTGACGATGAAGACGATGATGAAGAACCAAAAGTGTCTCATGTCGCCTTTACCTCCCAGGATTTTTGAAATGGAACACTGCCTCAATGTCAGTAGTTCCTCCTATTACGTATGCACCTGTACTTGTATCCACATCCAAGAAATCAATGAGGATCCCTCTACAACTCATTGACCCCTCGCACATCATGAAAACCGTCGACATCCGTGCCCTCATTGACAGTGGGGCAGACATCAATTGCCTTGACTGGGACTTTGCCCGAAAGCACCGACTCCCCCTTGATAAACTTCCGACGCCTATCCCCATTAATAACGTTGACCAAACCCCAAATGCCATGGGAGCCATTCGCTACATCGCTTCCTTGTTTACCAACATAAATGGAATTGCCCAGCACATACGCTTCCATGTAATGCATTGTGGGTCCGAGAACGTGATTCTTGGGACGCCTTGGCTCTGCCTTATGAACCCTGTCATTGATTGATCATTGCAAACGATCAACGTTCCCGAAACAGTGGATGAGTCTGCTTCTCTCTATCATATCCACGTTGCTGACTTAAAGCGACACGAAGACGCCCAAACTCACACACCCCCCTTGAAACCACCTCATCACGTTATGGTTGAGACAATCCCTGACCATACCCTCTCCACGTTCCTTGACATGCCGGACGGAAATCTCTACGTTCGCCATGCACTCCACCTTAACTCTTGCCAACGGGTCCTCAAATCGGGATCTCGTTATCATCAGACACACCCGAAGCTTGTCGCCAAGCTCACGACAGCTACTGAACTTGTGGCCACTGCCGAAAAGGCCAAGCCAAAAGTAACCCTATCAGACGCATACAAAGACTTCGCCCCTGTCTTCGCCAAAGAGTCGGCCAATTCTCTCCCTCCGTCATGACCCTACGACCATGAAATCAATGTCAAAGACTCATTCACCCCAAAGATCAGTAAACTCTACCCACTCACCCCAGATGAAAAAAAAGCCACTGAAGATTTCCTTGATGAAAACCTTGCCACTGGCAAGATTCGCCCTTCAAACTCCCCTCAAGCATTTCTGTTCTTCTTTGTCAAGAAGAAAGATGGCAAACTTCTTCCTTGTCAGGACTACTAGTACCTCAACGAGCATACTGTTTGTGACACCTACCCGCTACCTTTGATCTCAGACCTCCTCAACAAACTCAAAGGTGCCTGCGTATTTACTAAGTTCGACGTACGCTGGGGATATAATAACGTACATATCAAGGATGGACATCAATGGAAAGGTGCCTTCCTCACCCATAAGGGGCTCTTCGAACCCATGGTTATGTTCTTTGGCATGACTAACTCCCCAGCAACTTTCCAACATTTCATGAACGACTCCTTCCGCAATATGATCACTGAAGGATGGTTGGTTATCTACATGGATGATCTACTCATCTTTTCCCCAGATGATAAGACTCACACCGAACGTACCCACCGCATCCTTCAACGAATGACGGAACTCAATCTCCACCTTAAATTGGAGAAATGTCAATTCGCCACCCCAGAAGTTGAATACCTCAGAATGATCGTCAAGGAAGGACAACTCGCTATGGACCCTGTCAAGCTAGACAGGATCGCTAAGTGGCCTATACCACAGAAAGTCAAAGACATCCGTTCTTTCTTAGGCTTCGTCAATTTCTATAGACATTTTATTCCTGGATACTCCAATATTGCCTGCCCACTCATCAACCTCACCAAGAAGACAATGCCTTGGACTTGAAATTCTCCCCAACAAACCGCATTTAAGCAACTCAAGGAGTTGTTCCTCCGTAAGCCTGTCTTATTTATGCCTGATATCTCTCACCCTTTTGCCATGGCCACCAATGCTTCCAAATACACATCGGGTGGTATTTTATTACAAACCGATGCGAACAGGGATTGGCACCCCTGTTCTTACTTATCACAATTGTTCTTCTCTTCAGAACGCAACTATGATATCCATGACTGGGAGCTCTTGACCGTTATATGTGGTTTCAAAGCCTGGAGGCAGTATCTCCATGGCTCTCCCTTCCCTGTCAAAGTTTTCTCCAACCACAAGAACTTGATGTACTTCTGCCATCCCCAAGATCTCAACCGACGTCAAGCCCAATGGCTCCTTGACCTTGCTGATTACGACTACTCTATCACGCACGTCCCTGGTACCCAACTCGCTGGTCCAGATGCCCTCTCCTGTCGCCCTGACCTTCTTCCCCATGCAGACTCTGACAACATCGGAGTTACTCTCCTCCCTGATGCCCTCTTCGTCCACCTCATCGATTCCGCCCTTTCCAACCACATCACCTCCACCTCTGCCTCCGACGATCTTGTCCTCCATAAACTCCAGGAACTCGACAGCTCCCTTCCCCCCACCTTTCACTCTCACCTCACTGATTGGCAATACTCCGACGGCATCCTCCAGTATCAGGGACACGTCTATGTCCCTCCCGACTGTGACCTTCACCACGCTGTCATCCGGCGCTCCCATGATCATGACTCAGCAGGTCACCCCAGCTATCTTAAGACCCGCCAGCTCATCGCCTCTGAATTCTGGTGGCCCAGCCTTGCCACGTTTGTTTGCTCTTACATTGAGGGCTATGCCATGTGCCAGCATACCAAGGCGAACACCCACCCTACCATTCCCCTGCTCATCCCTATCTCGTCCTCGTGCTCTTGCCCATTCCAGCAGATCTCCTATGATCTCATCACCGATCTCCCACCATCCGGGGGATACAACTCGTTATTGGTCGTGGTGGACCACAGCCTTACTAACGGGGTAATTCTTTGCCCTATCAGGAAAACGATCACCGCCGACGGCGTAGCTGTGCTCTTTTTCCACAAAGTCTATCTCTGCTTTGGCCTCTATGATAAAATCATCTCGGACTGAGGACCACAGTTTGCCTCTGCCTTTGCCAAAGAACTCGGTTGTCTCTTAAACTATGATCTCTCCCTTTCTACAGCCTACCACCCACAAACCAAAGGCGAAACCGAACATGTCAATCAGGAAGTTGAGACGTATCTTCGCATCTACTGTGGAGATCACCCTTCTACTTGGTCCGAACACATCTCCCATGCCAAATTCACACACAATCACCACCCCCATTCCATCACCGGCAAATCCCCGTTTTACCTCATGATGGGGTATGAACCCCACGCCCTGCCCTTGGTCATCACCAAAACCAACATCCCCACCGTTGAATCTCGTCTCAAAGCACTCACCGCCCTGTGAGACAAAGCTCTCGCCTCCCATGAACTTGTGCGTCAAGTCATGGCATCCAGGTCTAAGTCGAAATTCGTGCCTTTTAAGAAAGGGGAACAAGTTTGGCTAGAGGCCAGGAATCTTAAAAGGTCCATCTAAGACCCGAAGTTCGCTGTGAAATGCGAAGGCCCCTTTGTTATCTCTGACATCATCTCCCCCATTTCCTATCACCTCTGACTCCCACGAATGTGGAAAATTCACAACACATTCCACGCTTCCCTGTTATCACCCTATCACGAAAATGACGTCCACAGCCCAAACTTCCCCACACCACCTCCAGATCTTGTCGAAGGACAAGAAGAATATAAAATAGAACGAATTATATGGCATCAAGGTATGCCGTTGGCCCATCAGTATCTGATCCGATGGAAAGGGTACTCTGCCAAAGAAGAATCATGGGAACCTGAGCGGAATCTGAAACATTCTGTGGAGTTGCTAGATGATTATAAAAGACGACACCCTCACGCTTTCTCTCTCTTACCCGCTCGCCCACCATGCCACTGATAAACCCTCTCCATCTTCTCCTCATGGCTATTGAATTCACCAATGTCAACACCTCTGCCGCCGCATCCTCTACCAACCCCAACTCCGTCCGTCTTCCCACTGCAGACCCTGAGAGGGTCTCTTCTACTCACCCTGCTGCCCCACAGCCTGTCAACTTTGCCACTCTTATTGTTACAGCTATATATTTTTCATCCTTTACTCTGCGCATACGGACGCTCCCTTTATCTTATCAAGGGAAAACCCGACCTAGACACTGTGCTAGACACAGGGGATCTACGGGCCCTTCTAGATCAGTGGGCACTTTCAGCCTTCACATTCTGCCCCACTGATCACACACACGTATTTAATACTTCGTGATTATCACAGACCTTACATCAGTCACCCCATCACTGTGATGTGATCCCTTATCTTTAATTACCGTTGACACCTTCCATTCCACCCACCCGCAGCAGATCAACGGCTGGATACCTCATGTATATTAATCTCCGTTAACAGGCCGACTCCTCATGTCGATCATGTTGGGCCTAGGGGATGGACTTATGTAGATACGTATCTAGATCGGTACACAACATGTATCTACACGTAGAATAGTATATAAAGCAAGACTGGACGGAGCTTAGTCTCCAGTCTAGTTCTCTTGTCTCCTGCCTACAAAGCATCTTATAAGATAGTCTTCTCTCTCGACGTCTGGGTTCATAGTGATTGCCTGCAGCATCTGTAGTCGCAACACTTATTGGCAATGTTCCCCGCTCCCATGTCTCCTCCGTCTTGGGCAGGATCCAATCCTCGCCGTCATTTACACCTCCACCCAATTGGGAACCTTCTCCTGGGCCTCCCTCATTCCTAGGTATTCACCACCTGCAGCTCGTCCATGTGCCTAGCTCAGACTCCCTTATCACCCACTCTGGATGGGATACTCAAATGCCATTAGACGTATCTGCTCATAGACATGTTAACCACCTTCGAGAGGAATGGTTCACCAGTGAGCATTATGTTCACTTCCATACACTTATGATTGATGATCACCTTTGTGTCCCCATTAGCATTTATTCTTTAGATGGATCTCCTATTTATACGTGGTTTGAAACCACAATGCAGATCAACCACATTGCCGCCTTCGTATCCAGCTCTGGACTGATCTTTCCTCACACCACCCTCGGCAGGACTGTACAGGACTTTATCTACCACATGCGCTACCAGTTGTATTCTCATGCCTTCCAGATGGGTTACGACTCCTTCCTTCTAGACATTGATAACCACTTCTGAGACCTCACTGCCGCAGGTTGAGGACTTGGGAACGAAGTCTTGCGAGATGGTTCTCCCATCCATAGGCAGGTACTCAATGACTGGTGGACTGGTCGAAATGGTAGAGATCACATATATCCTAGGCACCCTCGTTTTAACCAATGATGCTTTCAATGTCACTGTCTCGGGCACACCCAACTATCCTGTCAGCAATATACCTGCATGGGATGTACCTGACGTGCACCAGGTCACTCTCTTGCCCACTGCCCAGGACCGTCTCACACCCTCACTGCTTGCCTTTCTTCTCCTCGTGTGTTACGATTCGCTCGCAGGACAAACACTTTTTCCTTTCTTTCGCTATCGGACTAATACTTTCCATTTCTCATGCTTAACCTCATTCCTTCCATGTCGTTCCATGACATTCCATACATCTTGTAAGTGTGCTTATCCTCCACCGCACAGGTACTCCTTATCTTCTGATCTTCTCATGCCATATGCGCCGGCCCTTAACATTTCTTTCTCATGTGTGGTTTTGCCATTGGTTTTCTATTTCGATTGCCGCTTCCCATGCCAGCCCTTAACCATTGTGACACGTAACTATCACACCTTTGTCTCCTTATATAAACCCTTCAACAGGGTCTCACGTCTCTCTTCCTTAGCTTAGTTCTACCTATGGCTTGTCGCCTAGTTAGTACTAGCAATCCATTGTCTTTACTCCTCACGTCTTCGTTCTACCATTTGTTACACGTGGCCGGAGGTGTGGTCACACGTAGACCTACTAATGCCTAGCAGGGTCAAGGAGATTGGTCATTCGTGTATACGACGATGTGAGGCCAGCTATGGGGATGCTGGGTCGAAGGTACCGTCAGAGGTGTTTGACGGGTCGAAGGGATAACTGTTGTCTAGCTTGACGAACAGGTCGAAGGTTTGCATGAAGGTGGGTAAGCCACAGTGTGAAGTGTTCACTTAATGGTAGAATGAAGACGTGAGGAGTAAAGGCAATGGATTGCTAGTACTAGCTAGGCGACAAGCCATAGGTAGAACTAAGCTAAGGAGAAAAGACGAAAGACCCTGTTGAAGGGTTTATATAGTGAAGTAAAGGCGTGACAGTTACGTGTCACAAAGGTTAAGGGCTGGTGTGGGAAACGGCATTGGAATGAAGAAGCCAATGGCAAAACCACGCATGAGAAAGAGACATTAAGGGCTGGCGCATACGGCATGAGAAGATCAGAAGAAAAAGGAGTACCTGCGTAGTGGAGGATAAGCACACTTATGAGATGAGTGGAATGTCATAGAATGACATGGACGAAATGAGGTTAAGCATGAGAGATGAGAAGTATTAGTCCGAAAGAGAAAGTAAGGGAAAAGCGTTCGTCCTGCGAGCGAATCATAACATTACCCCCTTAGTAACCTGAAGCTACGGCGAGAATTCCTTACAAGTTCCGAAAAGCGGGTCCTGGGGAGCCAGTGATGTTGGCATAGCCGATGTTGTCTAGTTCATCTCCATCCTCATAGGGAGAGGGGGTGCGAGGGGAGGATGGCGCGGGATGATAAGATTGTTGAAAAGAGGAGGAAGACTGACGAGAGGTATGGCATGGGGTGGCTCGGCGGATGATTTGTCCGTTGCAGAACACGGCTTGGGGGCGGCGAGGAACAGACATAGGGGAAGATTGAGCACGAGGAGAGGTGAGGTGAGAGGCGAGGGGGCGAGAGGATCCTGGGCAATGGGCGAGAGAGTGACTAGGTGCTTGTCGATGGCATCTGGTACAGATGTATTGTCTGCAGGATAACTGGGTATGCCTGAGACAGTGGCACTGGAAGCACCATTGATTGAAACGAGGGTGTCCAGGATAGACGCGATCTCTGCCATTCTGACCAGTCCACCAGTCATTGAGAGTCTGCTGATGGATAGGTGATCCATCCCTCAAGACCTCGTTTCCAAGTCCTCGACCACTGGTGGCTAGATCTCGGAAATGGTTATTGACGTCAAGAAGGAAAGTGTCGTAGCCCATCTGGAAGGCATGAGAGTATAACTGGTATCGTGCGTGATAGATGAAGTCCTGCATAGTCCTGCCGAGGGTGGTGTGAGGGAATACCGGGCCAGAGCCAGAGACGAAGGCGGCGACGTGGTTCAATTGCATCGCGGTTTCGAACCAGGTAAAGATGGGCGAGCCATCGGTAGAATAAACGCTAATAGGAACATGGAGGTGATCATCAGACATAAGCAAGTGAAAACGAACATAATCCTCATTGGTGAACTGTTCCTCTCGAAGCCAGTTGGTATGACGGTGGGCCAAGATGTCCAAGGGAACCTGGGAGTCCCATCCAGAGTGGGCAACGAGGGACTCCAAACTAGGCGCACAGACTAGCTGGGGACAGTGGACTTCTAGGAACGAGGAGGGTCCGGAAGAAGGTTCCCGATGGGGTGGAGGTGTAAACGATGGCAAGGATTGGATCCTGCCCGAGACGGGAGAGACGTGGGATTGGGGAACATCGCCAACAAGAGTGGCGAAGTTGATAGGTTGTGGGGTGGCGGGGTGAGTAGGAGAGACCCTCGCTGTTATGCGTGGCCGTGGGTATGGTCGCGTGTAGACCTACTAACGCCTAGTAGGGTCGATGGGGTTCTATCGTTCGTATCGACGACGATGGAAGACCAGCCGTGGGGTTGCTGGGTCAAAGGTACCGTCAAGTGTGTTGATGGGTCAAGGGGTAACCGCTGCCTAGCTTGGCAAGCGGGTCAAGGGGGTCGAGGGTAGGACACACTAAGGCTGTGGGGCCAAGTGTGAAGCGTTCACTTAATAGTAGAACGAAGACTGAGGAGTAAAGGCAAGTGGATTGCTAGTACTAACTAGGCGACAAGCCGTAGGTAGAACTAAACTAAGGAGAAAAGGCGGGAGACCCTGTTGAAGGGTTTATATAGTGAAGTAAAGGCGTGACAGTTACGTGTCACAGATTTAAGGGCCGGCATGGGAAGTGGCGTTAGAAATAGAAAACCAATAGCAAAACCACGCATGAGAAAGAAATGTTAAGGGCCAGCGCATGCAGCGTGAGAAGATCAGAAGATAAGGAGTACCTGCGCAGTGGGGAAGTAGGCACGCTTACGAGATGTATGGAATGTCGTGGAACGACATGGAAGGAGTGGAGTTAAGCATGAGAAATGGAAAGTATTAGTCCGAAAGAGAAAGCGAGGAAAAAGCGTTCGTCCTGCGAGTGAATCGTAACACTCGCAGGGTTGGTAGAGGGAAGGCGGACTGTGCTGGGGTTGGTGGAGGGTGCGGCGGCAGGGGTGTCAACATTGGTGAATTCTATAGCCATGAGGAGAAGATGAAAAGGGTTTATTTGCATCGTGGCGGGCGAGCGGATGCAAGAGAGAAAGCACAAGGGTGTCGTCTTTTATAGTCTTCTAGTAACTCCAACGAGTGTTTCAAATTCCGCTTGGGTTCCCATGACTCTTCTTCGGCGGAGTATCCTTTCCATCGGATCAAGTACTGGTGGGCCGACGGCATTCCGCGATGCCGTATGATGCATTCAATTTCGTATTCCTCTTGTCCTTCGACAAGATCTGGAGGCGGTGTGGGGAAGTTCGGGCTGTGGACGTCATTTTTGCGATAGGATGATAGCAGAGAAGTGTGGAATGTGTTGTAAATTTTCCACATTTGTGGGAGTTGGAGGCGATAGGAGACAGGTGAAATGACATCAGAGATAACAAAGGGGCCTTCACGCTTTGCGGCGAATTTCGGATCTTGGACAGATCTTTTAAGATTCCTGGCCTCCAGCCAAACTCATTGTCCTTTCTTGAAAGGTACGAATTTTGACTTAGACCTGGATGCCATGACTTGTCGCGCAAGCTCATGGGATGCGAGGGCTTTGTTTCATAGGGTGGTCAACTCTTTGAGGCAAGTTTCCACAGCGGGGATGTTGGTTTTGGCAATTACCGAAGGAAGGGCATGGGGTTCATATCCCATCATGAGGTAAAATGGGGACTTGCCGGTGACGGAATGAGGGCGGTGATTGTGTGTAAATTCTGTGTGAGAGATGTGATCAGACCAAGTAGAGGGATGGTCTCTGTTACAGCTATATATTTTTCATCCATCCTTTACTTTGCGCATATAGACGCTTTCTTTATCAAGGGAAAACCCGACCTAGACACTGTGCTAGACACAGGGGATCTACGGGCCCTTCCAGATCAATGGGTTTAACTTTCACTCCTTCACATTCGCCCCATTGACCAACAGCACGTATTTAATCACCGTGATCATCACAGACCTCACATCAGTCACCCCATCACTGTGATGTGATCCCTTATTTTAATTACTATTGACACCTTCCATTCCACCCATCCGCAGCAGATCAACGGCTGGAAGCCTCACGTATGTATTAATCTCCATCACAGGCTGACTCCTCATGTCGATCATGTTGGGCCTAGGGAATGGACTTATGTAGATACGTATCTAGATTGATACACAACATGTATCTACACATAGAATAGTATATAAAGCGAGACCGGACGGAGCTCAGTCTCCAGTCTAGTTCTCTTGTTCTCTCCTACAAAGTAATATCTTAGAAACGCGCTCCTCTCGACGCCTAGATTTCAAGTGGTTGCCTGCAAAGATTTGTAGACGCAACAGTCTCCGCAGTAGATGTGAAGATAAGTCTCAACCTCCTGGTTGATGCATTCTGTTTCTCCGTCAGTTTGGAGGTGGTATGCTGTGGAAAGGGAGAGGTCGTAGTTGAGAAGTCGACCGAGTTCTTTGGTGAAGGCGGAGGCGAACTGTGGGCCGCGATCTGAGATAACTTTCTCGTAGAGTCCGAAGTGGAGGTAGACTTTGTGGAAAAAGAGTGCTGCTATGCCTTCTGCGGTGATAGTCTTTTTTGTGGGGCAAAGAATTACCCCCTTAGTAAGGCCGTGGTCCACCATGACCAATAAGGAGTCGAAGCTGTCGGACAGCGGGAGATCAGTGATGAGATCGCAGGAGATCTGTTGGAAGGGGCGGGAGCAAGAGGAAGGAATAGGAACGAGGGGAGGAGATGTAGGGTGTGTATTAGCCTTGTTGCATTGCCACACGGCACAGCTGTCAATGTAGGAGCGGACAAAAGTGGCAAGACCGGGCCACCAGAATTCGGAAGCAACGAGCTGGCGGGTTTTAAGGTAGCCCGGATGGCCAGCAGAGTCATGGTCGTGGGAGCACTGTACCACAGTGTGGCGAAGGTCACGGTTGGGAGGGACGTAGATGCATCCCTGATACTGGAGGACACCGTCAGAGTATTTCCAGTCGGTGAGGTGAGAGTGGAAGGCAGGGGGAAGGGAACCGTTGATCTCTTGGAGTTTGTGAAGGACGAGGTCGTCAGAGGCGGAGGCAGAGGCAATATGGTTGGAGAGGGTGGAGTCGATGAGACGAACAAAGAGGGCGTCCAGAAGGAGGGTGATGCCGATGTTGTCGGAGTCAGTGCGAGGGAGGAGGTCTGGTCGCCGGGATAGGGTGTCGGGGCCAGCGAGTTGGGTGCCAGGGACATGGGTGATGGAGTAGTCATAGTCAGCGAGGTCAAGGAGCCAACGGGCTTGACGGCGGTTGAGATCTTGGGGGCGGTGGAAGTACATGAGATTCTTGTGGTCAGAGAATACTTTGACCAAGAAAGGAGAGCCATGGAGATACTGCCTCCAGGCTTTGAAACCGCATATAACGGCCAAGAGCTCCCTGTCATGGATATCGTAGTTGCATTCTGAGGAAGAGAACGATTGTGATAAGTAAGAACAGGGGTGCCAATCCCCGTTGGCATCGGTTTGTAACAGGATGCCACCCGACACATATTTAGAAGCATCGGTGGCCATGGCAAAAGGGCATGAGATATCAGGCATAAAAAGGACTGGCTTACGGAGAAACAACTCCTTGAGTTGCTCAAAGGCTGTTTGATGGGTGGTAGCCCAGGTCCAAGGCATAGTTTTCTTGATGAGGTCGATGAGAGGTCAGGCGATGTTGGAATATCCCAGGATGAAATGTCTGTAGAAATTAGCAAAGCCTAAGAAGGAATGAATGTCTTTGACTTTTTGTGGCGTAGGCCACTTGGCGATCCCGTCTAATTTAATGGAATCCATAGCAAGTTGGCCTTCTTTGACAATCATTCTGAGGTATTCAACTTTGGGAATGACGAACTGGCATTTCTCCAGCTTGAGATGGAGGTCGAGTTCCATCATCCATTGAAGGACATGGCGAGTATGTTCAGTGTGGGTTGCATCATCTGGGGAGAAGATAAGGAGGTCGTCCATGTAAATTACTAACCATCCTTCAGTGATCATGTCACGGAAGGAGTCGTTCATAAATCGTTGAAATGTCGCGGGTGAGTTAGTCATTCCGAAGAACATAACCATGGGTTCAAAGAGGCCTTTGTGAGTGAGAAAGGCACCTTTCCATTGGTGCCCATCTTTTATACGTATGTAGTTGTACCCCCAACATACATCGAACTTGGTGAAGATGCGAGCTCCCTTAAGTTTGTTGAGGAGGTCTGAGATCAGTGGTAGCGGGTAGGCATCATGAATGGTATGTTCATTGAGATACCGGTAGTCTTGGCAAGGGCAAAGTTTGCCATCTTTCTTTTTGACAAAGAAGAACGGTGACGCTTGAGGGGAGTTCGAGGGGTGAATCTTTCCAGTGGCGAGATTTTCGTCAAGGAAATCTTTGGTGGCTTTCTTTTTGTTAGAGGTGAGTGGGTAGAGTTTGCCAATTTTCAGGGTGAACGAGTCTTTGAGATTGATTTTGTGATCATAGGGTCGGGATGGAGGGAGAGAGTTGGTGGATTCTTTGGCAAAGACATGGGCAAAATCTTTGTATGTGTTAGGTAGAGTAACTCTAGGTTTGGCCTTCTCGGTGGCGGCTGCGAGTTCGGTGGCGGTGGTAAGCTTGGCAACGAGCTTTGGGTGCGTCTAGTGGTATTAGGATCCTGATTTGAGGATCCGTTGGCAAGAATTGTTGTGAAGCGCACAGCGAACATAGAGGTTCCCATCTGGCATGTCGAGGGACGTGGAGAGGGTATGGTCGGGGATTGTTTCGACCAATATATGGTGTGGTTTCGAAGGAGGTGCTCAAGGTTGGGCGTCGTTGTGACGTTTAAGATTGGCGACATGGATATGGTAGAGAGAGGCTGACTCATCTACCATTTCAGGGATGTTAATCGTCTGCGACGACCAGTCGATGGATGGATTTGTGAGTTGTAACCAGGATGTTCTGAGAATCACGTTCTTGGACCCGCAGTGCATGATGTGGAAGTGTATATGCTGAGCGATTCCATCAATGTTGGTAAAGAGAGAGGTGGTATAACGGATGGCCCCTTTGGCATTGGGGGTTTGATCGACATTGTTAATGGGAATGGGTGTTGGGAGTTTATTGAGGGGGAGCTGGTGTTTTCGGGCGAAGTCCCAGTCAAGGCAGTTGATGTCTATGCCAGTATCGATGAGGATGTGGGTGTTGACAGTTTTCATAGTGTGCGAAGGATCAATGAGTTGTAAGGAGATACGCATTGATTTCTTGGATATGGATACAAGTACAGGTGCACACGTAATTGGAGGAACTACTGATGTCGAGGCAGCGTTCTGTTTCAAAAATCCTGGGAGGTAAAAGCGACATGAGACACTTTTGGTTCTTCATCATCATCTTCATCGTCTATCTCCTGTAGTCGAGGAACTTCTCCTTCATCCTCGACTTCTACTTCTGTGACCTTCCGGATGAGCTTCTTCGGCCTCGGGGTGTTTGAAGTAAATGTAGGGCAGGCTATAGCTTGGTGTCCCTTCTGGCGGCAGCGAAAGCATCTTCCCTCTTTGCAGCATTGTTCTCACTTGGCGGGGGTGAGCTGTTGGAGGCGGACTGCGTCAACGTCCATGGTGTTGGGGTCCCTGGCGGGGGTGGGGGCGGTGTACTGGTGATACATGTGGCGAGTGGGGGTCTTGTGGCGAGCGGCAATTTCTCAAGCACGCTCCATGTGGGTTTGGAAGGTGACGGCCGTCTTCAACCAGGCGTCTATAGTGGTGGGAACCATCTCCATGGCTAGGATACAGCGTATGAGGGCGTTGGGGATGGCAGCCAAGTAATAGCCGATGAGGACGTTGTCATCAGTTATGCTGGCAATGGCACAGTGGTTCAGGAACTGAGCGTTATACTCAGTGAGCGAGGGGGAGTATCCACCGTTCTTGGTGGCAGTCATGCAAGTGGTGGTGAGCCAGGCAATTGTGTTGCTGGTGGTGTCATAGTGTTTGAATGCCAAGATAAAGGCATTGCAAAAGTTGGACCATGAACCCATTGAAATCGAGCCGTCGGCTGCGATCTTCAAGGATCGGAAAGTGTTGGCCCATGTGAGTGCAGGGCCCCTGGTCATATATGAAAGCGCAAAGGCGATGTGCTTCGGGTCGGTGGTGTATACCTCAGCATTGACGTTGAGGTAAAAGGCAACAGAGTCAAACCATTGCTTGGCCATTTTGTAATCACCATTGTACTTGTCTGGGGTGCCGAAGCAGAGTTCAAGGGGTTTGGTGGTTATAGTGGGTGATGGAGGACGAGGGATCGGGGGAAAGATGTGGCCAGTTTGGCATCTGGGTGTCGGGGACGGGGGGATCTGAGGGTGAGGTATCTGCACAGAAGCAGAAAAACTGTGGGCAAGGTTGCGAGTAGTGAGTTCTTCGTTGGAGTCTAATAAAGGCTCGTCGGGGTCTTCGTCCCAATATGCTTGGTTGGGATTGTCGGGGGTGTCAGAGGAATCAGAGTGCGAGGTGCGCGGAGGTTCTCGAGGGTTCCAACGTGGATCAGTGGTTCAAGTGTTTCGGTGAGAAGCTATGATGGGCGGCGTACGTGAGAGTACCTGAACAAGGGAGTAGCTTAGTTCTTTTGTTACGTGTGGCTGGGGGTGTGGTTGCGTGTAGACCTACTAACACCTAGCAGGGTCAAGGAGATCGGTCGTTTGTGTATATGACAACATGAGGCCAGCCGTGGGGATGCTGGGTTGAAGGTACCGTCAGAGGTGTTTGACGGGTCAAAGGGATAACCGTTGTCTAGCTTGACAAACGGGTCGAAGGTTCGAGAGGAGACACACGAAGGCGGGTAAGCCGTAGTGTGAAGTGTTCACTTAATGGTAGAACGAAGACGCGAGGAGTAAAGGCAATGGATTGCTAGTACTAGCTAGGCGACAAGCCGTAGGTAGAACTAAGCTAAGGAGAAAAGACGAAAGGCCCTGTTGAAGGGTTTATATAGCAAAGTAAAGGCATGACAGTTATGTGTCACAAAGGTTAAGGGCCGGCATGGGAAACAGGGTTGGAATGAAGAAGCCAATGGCAAAACCACACATGAGAAAGAGACGTTAAGGGCTGGCGCATACGGTGTGAGAAGATCAGAAGAAAAAGGATTACCTGCGTGGTGGTGTTACGATTCGCTGCGGGGCCTATTCTTTTTCTTTGCTTAGCCTTACGAACTGACACTCGTCTCTTTTCTCACGCTCAACTCACTACATTCCATGTCGTTCTACGACATTCCATATCTCTCGTAAGCGTGCTTATTCCTCCACCGCGCAGGTACTCGTTCTTCTTCTGCCCTTCTCACGCTGTATGCGCCAGCCCTTATACTTCTTTCTCATGCGTGGTTTCGCTATTGGTTTCTGCTCTTCTCACGCCGTTTGCCACGCCGGCCCTTAACTATGTGACGCGTCACCGTCACACTTTTCTTTTCACTATATAAACCCTTCAACTGGACGTTTCCAACCTTTTCCCTAACCTAGTTCTACCTACGGCTATCGCCTAGTTAGCTCTAGCAATTCTACGTGTCTTCGTTCTACACTCGAGTGAACGCTTCACACATCAACGCCTCTCACGTTCGCGTGTGTGTCTTACTCCGAATCCTTGACCCTATTGTCAGTGTGACATAGGTTACCTTCGACTATCTCGCCCCTAGCTAGATAGACCCAGAATCGGCAACCCCACGGTCGACCCCGTCTGGCGGATATTCTCAACCGCCTCTCTACGATTCCCTCGTCCTAGGCCTCGTAGGTCTACGCGCGACCATACCCAAGGGCCACGCGTAACAGGTGGAGGATAAGCACGCTTACAAGATGAGTGAAATGTCATAGAACGACATGGACGAAATGAGGTTAAGCGTGAGAGATTAGAAGTATTAGTCCGAAAGAGAAAGTAAGGAAAAGTGTTCATCCTGTGAGCGAATCGTAACACCATTAAGTGAATGCTTCACACTATGGCTTACCCGCCTTCGTGTGTCTCCCCTCGAACCCTCAACCCGTTCATCAAGCTAGACAGCAGTTACCTTCGACCCGTCATCGCTTTTGACGGTACCCTTGACCCAGCATCCCTACGGCTGGTCCCAGTGTTGTCGTATATACGAACGACCGACCCCTCAGACCCTACTAGGCATTAGTAGGTCTACACGCGACCATACCCACGGCCACACGTAACAAAAGAACTAAGCTACCTCCTCGTTCGGGTACTATCACGTACGCTGCCCACCATAGCTTCTCATCGAAACACTCAAACCACTAACCTGTGTTGGAACTCTCAAGAACCTCTGCGTACTTCGCACTCTGATTCCTCTGACACCCCCGATGATCCCAACCAAGCATATTGGGACAAAGACCCCGACGAGCCTTTACTAGACTCAGACGAAGAACTCGCCACTCGCGACCTAGCCCATAGCTTTTCTGCTTCTGTGCAGATACCACACCCTCAGACTCCCCCGTCCCCAACACCCAGATGCCAAACTGGCCACATCTTTCCCCCAATCCCTCGTCCTCCATCGCCCACTATGACTACCAAACCCCTCGAACTTCGCATCGGTACCCCAGAAAAGTACAATGGCGATTACAAGACAGCCAAGCAATGGTTTGACTCTGTTACCTTCTACCTCAACATCAATGCTGAGGTATACACCACCGACCCGAAGTGCATCACCTTCATGCTTTCATACATGACCAAAGGACCTGCACTCACGTGGGCCAATACCTTCCGATCCACGAAGATCACAGCCAATGGCTTGATTTCGATGGGCTCATGGTCCGACTTCCACGACGCCTTCATCTTGGCATTCAAACACTACAACACCACCGGCAATGCAATTGCCTGGCTCACCACCACTTGCATGACCGCCACCAAGAATGGCAGATACTCCCCATCCCTCACTGAGTACAACGCTCAATTCCTGAACCACTGTGCCATTGCCGGCATAACCGATGACAACGTCCTCATCGGCTATTACTTGGCCGCCATCCCCAACGCCCTCATGCGCCGTATCCTAGCAATGGAGACAGTCCCCACTACTATAGATACCTGGTTGAAGAAGGCCGTCACCTTCCAAACCCACATGGAGCGTGCTCGAGAGATCGCTGCTCACCATAAGACCCCCGCTCGTCACATGTACATACCATCAGTACACCACCCCTGCCCCCACCAAAGACCCCAACACTATGGATGTTGACACCGTCCACCTCCAATGACTCACCCCCGCTGAATGAGAGCAATGCTGCAAGGAAGGAAGATGTTTCCACTGTTGCCAGAAGGGACATCAGGCTACAGCCTGCCCCATCTTTACTTCAAACACCCCGAGGCCGAAGAAGGTCGTCCGGAAGGTCATAGAAGTGGAAGTTGAGGACGAAGAAGCAGTCCCTCAACTACAAGAGATAGATGATGAAGACGACGATGAAGAACCGAAGGTGTCTCGCATCGCCTTTATCTCCCAGGATTTTTGAAACGGAATGCTGCCTCGACGTCAGTAGTTCCTCCTATTATGTGTGCGCCTGTACTTGTATCCACATCCAAGAAATCAATGTGTATTCCCCTGCAACTCATTGATCCTTTGCACACCATGAAAACCGTCGACACCCGCGCCCTCATCGATAGCGGAGTAGACATCAACTGCCTTGACTGGGATTTCGCCCGAAAACACCGACTCCCTCTTGATAAACTCCCAACGCCTATCCCTGTCAACAACGTTGATCAAACCCCTAATGTCAAAGGAGCCGTCTGTTACACTGCGTCTCTCTTTACTAACATCGACAGAATTGCTCAGCATGTATGCTTCCATGTCATGCACTGCAGGTTCGAGAATGTGATTCTCGGGATGCCTTGGTTACGACTTACAAACCCCTCCATTGACTGGTCGTCGCAGACAATTAACATCCCAGAAATGGCAGATGAATCTGCTTCCCTGTATCATATCCATGTTGCCGACCTCAAGCGACACAACGAGGCCCAACCTCGAGCACCCCCTTCAAAACCACCTCGCCATGTCATGGTTGAAACTATTCTCGACCATACCCTCTCCACATTCCTTGATATGCCAGACGGGAACCTCTACATTCACCACACCCTTCATGCCAACTCTTGCCAACGGGTCCTCAAGTCAGGATTCCGATACCACCAGACACACCCAAAGCTAGTTGCCAAGCTTACCACCGCCATGGAACTCGCTGCTGCCACTGAAAAGGCTAAGTCAAAGATTATCCTACCAGCCGCATACCAAGACTTTGCACCAGTCTTTGCCAAAGAATCTGCCGACTCCCTTCCTCCCTTCAGACCCTACGATCACGAAATCAATGTCAAGGACTCATTTACCCTAAAGATCGGCAAGCTCTACCCAGTCACCCCTGACGAAAAGAAGGCCACTGAAGAC
>JBBPTX010000688.1:0-17956 GCA_038094595.1 Pulveroboletus aff. annulatus | reverse complement strand
TCATCCCGACCGGTGACATTACATCATCCCATTTCTCTGCAGAGTTCAGAGGCATGTCACTGTCGACCATCCGACTACGGTACGCACATCCAGAAGATAAACTACCAGGATAATCCCCAAGACTTTCGTTTGTTCTGCTTGGGCGTATCAATCTTGAATCATTCAGTCTTCGAACAGAATCAATGGTGCGCCCACAATCAGTTACGTACATGATGATGCCACATGTTAAATGATGGCGTCTGCTGTTGTATGGGATTTTTGCTGATGCTGGCTCGGGCAAGGTGAGGTCGCTGTTCTCGTCCGATGCTAACGCTGTGGCCATGTGCATCTTCGAACTCCAAGTGTTCCATATGGCATCACATAGTTTATTCGTTGACACCACGAATGCCTTCTAACCCCAAAATGGAATTCATGAGATGGACAACACAATCTTAGTCAAAGATGCCATCGGTGAAGGGTAGCATCTTGTCTGGAAGCTCAGTCAGTGTACAAATGATGACGAATGCGATAACTCACACAGAGTGCGTTGCATGCTCATCCCAGCAACCGGATTCTCCCTCCTCCATCGCTATCTCTTCGCCATGCCCATCCTGCCCGGAATCTGCAGATACCATACCACTGATCACCGCATTGCTTGGATCATACGCTGGAGAAAGCGGGAAGGAGGTCCTGTAGCAGAAGATGATGCCTACGTACAGGACCGATGACCACTGTATAGAGTTGAGAATACAAGTACAAGTCAAGTTCGGCACACCGCCACTTGATGATCTGATATGATCAAGTGCGAGATATTGCGTAATCACACAGAGATGATAAACGCGTACATATAGACTAGAAATTTTTCAAGAGACGTGATTCTGGTCGCCCACCTTGGGCACCTCTCCTTGTGTGATTGCGTCGACTCCTACCCGTGGGAACCCGGCCATGAGGATGCGGCGAGGCCAGCACTCGGGGAGCCCCTGCTCCAACGCAAACGTGAAACCGAAAGCCATGTCGATATCGTCTCGAAGTGGGTTTCGAAGATCGCACACATAAAGGTTTCGCAGGCTCAGGTTGAACCGTGGGGTGAACATAAACGCAGGTATGGGTTATGGTAGCTTGAACAATAGTATGTCCCTTGAAAATATCCTTGAGCGGAGTAATCATTTCAATAAACGTGCTCACAACTCTTTGAATATGGCTAATCCCCTGGAAATTATCGTTGATTAGGCTGAGATGATAGCTGGGCACATGCATCTACCAGGAAAAAATGAGTAACCCCGCTAATCATTGACTGTTTAAAGCACACCTCTGCGGAGCCAGTTAGGAAAGAACTTCCCACTTGATTGGGCTGGATCAGCTCAGTGAATATGAGATGTCTAGTGGTGAACACGCATGGAAAATGTCGGTTAGGAATGGATTGTCGTGCATCATCAAATGAGACTCACACGACACGAGACAGCCTAACATAACGAATCTAGAAATGATCAACAATCAGCATCGGGTACGAGGACGAACGGCATAGATCCAGGGTTTGGTCTACAACAATATTAGATCATATTATCCGCAAGAGAAGCTATTCCCTGACTCAAATGTACTCGATCTGTGATGATTGTCAGCAAATCGAACGAAAATAGAACGTCATGATGAACACAATGCATCCCTCATCCGAGAGTGTGAGGACTGGTCATGTTAGGATCTGCTCAACGTCAGAAAACCCATGATTAATACAACACTTACTACAAGCATATCCGACAGCAGTGAAGATTGCGACTGAGGATAACAAGACCAATTAACGAGAATCCTCGAGATCAATGTGGATGGAGGTACGAGCCACATGACCATAATATATAATCGTCCACGGTGGGTGTTGAACTGGAAGAGCCCACATATTGTAAATAAGCCAGTTATAATTCCGGATGGTCATAACAGCCGCGCCCTTTGCCGGCGTCGCGAAAAGTTCACCCGTGGCACATGGCCAGTGTGTCAAGGCCACAACACGTTTCTGGGCCATGCCTACATTGGATCCAAGTGTCAGAGAATTGTGACTGACACGGGCAATTGTACGAAAAGGATAGAACACGTTTTTGAATGGGGGCGTCTGGGGATTGGTCTTGATGAATTTCCGAGCTCGTCCGGACTATCCACAATTTGTTGCCTGATTGGTGACTCCAAATTAGCAAAAAATCGAACGATTACCATCGGTCGGCGTTGGAAAGCCGATCTTCTGTGGGCAGCCAACCGGCGGGTCTGCGTCGCGGCATCGTATCGACATAGGTTGGTCTACCCATCCAGATAAGCCAGGACTCACCCAATCCGCAAACACCAATGCTGCGCGTTCCTACTATGTAGGCTTGCTACTAGTTCTAAACTATCCGAGGGTCCGAACCTGCCGATATGATGGTGATCGTCAATTGGCTGCGTGCAGCACGGCTTCCTCGACAATCGGCGACTACACTGACCACATCAGCTTGAAACAAAAAGTGCTAGTAAAGGAATGGGGAAAAATGAACCTGTCAAACCGCCAGTTTCAATTCCGAGCCACGGACCGCAGCTAGACTCCGAGCGATGCTGAGCACAATTGCTATGTTGGTGAATCATGAATATAATTAGTAGTACCGCTACCGTGGCAGTGGTGACCTTGAAGTTCGGATTCAATGTCAGCACGTTATGATCGGCTATCACCGGCATGGGTAAACCCAGGTCTAGAGTCAACCAACTGATCACCAACACGACAGATATCATCAAGGAGCATACATACGTATCACGAAAATCGGTGTTTTACACCGCGACGTCAGCAAGAACAATATCGTCCTGGATCTGTATCCATGGGAAGAAAGAGGGTATTTGATGGATTTTGATATGGCCATCCTCCGAACTCCAGTGTCGTTGACCGAAGCAGCCCATGAACTCTCTCAACCAAATACTCCTACCCGTCCCAAAGCCACTAAAGCCCTGAGAATGGTATGTAAATCATGCCCTGTAGACTCTCTCACCCCAAACCAACCCAATCCCAGGGAACATTCCCTTACATTTCGTCTAGTGTCCTCTTTGGCAACGCACACACACACTTTGACGATGTGGAATCATTCCTTTACGTACTTTTATTATTATTTTTCTCCTATGCAGGCCCTCTTACAAAAACAGAGCTGGAGGATGCCCATCGCAATGGATTCACTCAACCCATTGGCTGTGGTCGGCTATCCCACATCCAGAGTTGGCCAACAGAGTATGCCAATTGGGCGGACAGTAATCCAAAGATTATTGGCCACTCCAAGCATTTTTATGTCACAAGCATGAAGGGTGGGGAGTCCCTGGCAGAGAGCTCCGAATTCGGGGACTGTCTCAATGACAACTGGTCAGAAGATTTGCATCAGCCCATTCGTTCCTTGGTGGTATCATCCTTCAAGACCTTTGCGCGACACATCAAGGAAGGATGCCTGGAAGTTTCACATGCTCAGTTCATCCATGTGTTGGACGAGTGGTTGGAAACACACTCTGCACTCGAAAACGAGCATTCGAATTACCCGGACTTTGTGTACCCAAGGTTAGTTGCTTGCCTCGACGCAGATCTCTTGGGTTGACCATATCACTGGTCAGATTACCCCCCTTGCACTATGTGACAAAATGATTGATGTTTGTGTGTTGGGTGTTGGGTGTAATATATATGTAATGCGAAGGTTCCATCATGGACCAGTTTCCTCACCTAGTATCCTCCGACAGCATTGCAGCCACAGTAATGGGACAACATCCGACAGGCGTGGTTCAAGTCGTGTAAAACTCTTGGCAACTCTAGTGACATGTCTATTCTGATCAACTTTTCTATGTGATCGACAGATGTTGGTACTGATCGGATCGAGGGAATCCATGCCATGAGTACTATGACCAGGACCGTAGTGACCTTGAAGTTCGAATTCAACATCGGCCCGGCAGTATACTGGTTGCGAGCATTGACACAGAGTGAAGTTTGTGTGTGAGGAGTGCTCGGGCTGTCGAATCGTCATACTTGTCCGTCGGGCACCATCTCCTAGGATTAGGGTCAGCCCTACAGTACAAGCAGAGGATGAGAAGGGATGGCTGCGGTGTGAGGCCTTGTCAAAGGTGTGATTGGCATTTGTTCGCTGCCCCACCTCTCCGACTCGGATCTCCAACTCGGAGCACGATGGCAATCCAAACGAAGCCTGAACTCATAGCAGACGTCGCGCGTCATTGGCATGTATAAACCTTCTAAAATCAATCACCCCACATCACCAACACGACAGATATCGTCCATCAGGCCTAAGAGCACACACGTCCTCTAAATCCCGCTTCTACAAATAACCCTTTTCCTCCTCCCCTTCGGCGCCAAACACCCCCCGACGTGTCTCCCCAACGAGATGCAACATGTACTCCAACACCTCTTCCGGCGTGGTCAAGTGCCAGCTCGCCAACGTCCGCTTCGTACTCGGGCCCACCGCCGTCGTGAAGATCGCGTCCGGCGCAATCGCCAGATCCACGTCCGGTCGCGCCTCGCCCCCATTGTCGTCCACGAGGGTCACCGATAACGGGGCTTCGAGCTGTACTGTGCCCGTCATGTCGGGGCTAAAGACATGCAGCGCTCGGAACATGTCTTCGTCAGTCTAGGAGGGGGGTGAGACGCGACCGGGGGGGAGGAGAGGGCATACCACCGACCTTGTCATCGCCCGCGCAAAAGATGAACTCCGCATCGGGATTCATGTAGAGAATCCGCTTGACGATCTCGCCCTAAAAATAGGAAAAAGGAACGCGCGGAACGGCAGACCATGATCGGGATAAGTAGGGTTCGGACGATCGCGGAGGATGGCCAACGGACCTTGTTCACGGCCAACGGGCGCACTTCGAGGTTCTTTTTCCCGACGAGCACTTCGATGGGACGTTTGTGCGCTAGATTGTTCTCCAGTAGATCTTGACACTGTCTGCATTGGAACAATCTGCAACGTACCCTTGTAGCGACGGCAACAAGAACAAAAAGAAGGCTTACCCCCACTCGGGATCGCTCGCACGATAATGCCACGTAATCGAGCTCTTCTTGACTTCGATGTGGCTTCCCGTCGTCCGCTCTGTATAATAACGGAAGATCTCGGCTACTTCGTCCATCCAACCCATATCCAACTTGGCCGTGAAATTCATCCAGACTTCTTCGTCTTCCGAGTTTCCGCTGCCATTGCCGTTGGAGGGGTCACGGATGAATCCACCGTGTTCGGCACTCATGCCCAGGTGCTTGATGTGACCGAGGTGCTGTTCCAAGAAAGCTTGGTCACGGCCAGAGACGATGTAGACAATGTTGCGGGGATCAGAGGCAAGTTTTGTGAGTGCGTTGAGTGCATCGAACGAAGGAATCGCCATGGACGGTGTCTTGACGATCGGTGTAAGGGTGCCCTGGATTACCAATCAGCATCACCCGTGACCGGGAGTAGGTAAATGGGACGTACGTCGTAGTCAAACAAGAACAGGCGCTTGCTCGCCTTTTCGTACTTGCCTTTGAGGAGCTCTTTGGGCAACCATGGTGTCGCGCGGGAGGCTGTCTGTCCGTTGATTTGGGACAGGAGCATCTTGACAAGTAGCGCTGCCCACGTGTGAGAAGTGTGTGTCGTCACGACTTTGTGTAGCGCGGCATGCCGAACCGCCTTTGACGCAGAGGACATCAAGAGACCATCGTTCATCGCAGCAGCGACATCCTATTCAAACGTGAGTTTAGACAAGCACCGCCATGTTGGTAAGAGCGAACGTACCCCGAGGTCCCACGGGTTAACTTGTAACGCTTGACTCATGTATTGACTGATGCCCATGATGCCCATAAACTCGCTCAACACCAGTGGAGAGCGCTTGGTACGTTCTTGAGCAATAACAAACTCCATCGAGGTCGTGTTCATGCCATCACGCAATGGTGTGATCACCCCAAGATCCGCGACTGAAAGAAGAGCATAAAATTCGTCTTTTTTGAGCGACTGGTGACTGCACAAAAGGTTAGCATGACGTTCGACGCGGAACATGACGAGGCGGGATGACGCAAGAGCACAATAAACAATAGAACATACTAATGATGCACGGGTATGAAATCCAAACTTCCATATTCTCCATTGATATGCGCGACTAGTTCCGATACTTGACGTTCCAATTTGGGTGAATCTGTGAGGGACGGCGAGGTCACCTGGATGAGCACGACTTGGCCTTGCCATTCGGGGTAGTCATGTAGGAGTTTCTCAAAGGCACGGAGCTAGATACATCGTCAGCGGGTCAGATCCGGGTTAGGAAAGGTATCGGTATACCTTTTGCACAACCCCCTTGACGACATCTAGCTTGTCTCTTCCTATAATAATCTTCTTGTCCGCATACAACGCTCGAAGAGCTTCCAACTTGGGCTGGATACCAGGCCGCAAGGTGTCCCTCGCTACGCGTTCAGCGTCAATGCCAACCGGACAATGTGAGACGGTGACAATGTGTCCCTGAACGTCGATGCCAATGTATCTATTCTCAGAGTTGGTTCCTCTACTGCGATCGGAATGAGACGAAACGGAAAGCGTGCTGATAGTAGAAGAAGTGTTTGCCGGGGTAACTGCGGGAACAGAGCGGGTAGTGGTTTCGTATCCACAAACACGAACGCATGTCGATGTGAAGTGACGGGAGTACGAGTACGTTTGGAAACAGATCAGGTTGGCACCAAGCATGCCGTCAAGAATCTCTTTGCGGCCTGACGTATGTATGAGATCAAACGAAGACGAGCAAGATCGCAAGCAGCTTACGGGGCAAACACCTGAACACCTCTGAACTTGGGAATGGGGTATGGACAAAGAGTCCGATGATTCTATGCGCCATCAGGATCCATCCTCGAATAGCACGACACACGGACTCACGTGTCGGCGCCCTTCTCGCCCAATTTGGTTCGCAATAGCTTTGGAACGAGAAGCAAGTGATAGTCGTGTACCCACACCAGATCGCCCGGTTTGAGCACGGTGGCGATACGTTCGGCAAACACTTGATTTGCCTGAATGCCAAAGTTGGCGACGGAGATGCTAATAAAGTTTGACGTACCTGATCGTAATGTACCCAGTGGGCATCCGCCGACGCATACTCTGTCGCGACATCTTGCCAAAGCAGGTAGTGAAACAGCGGCCAAAGTGCTAGAGCGACGTTCCGTCAGCATGTCACGTGATGCAAGAGAGAGAGAAGAGAAGAATGACGTCAAATGCGTATATATGCAGTTGGTGGTCACCGCGTGCTGATTCCGTGATCTGATACCATCATGAGGGCTACTCGGGTCGGCGAAAAGAACAGCGTCTATCAAATGACCACCGGAAGCGAACAACGATGCGCAGAAAAGGCGGACGACGAGCGATAAGATGGCACAAGCCACTCACTCGTCTTGCAATAGCCTTCGTAATGGCCGTGTGCGACCTTGTCTTCGAGCCATACAGGAACGTACGCGAGCTTCCCCTTGTTCCCCTCGATCCCCTGGCCCTGGCCGTCTTCGTCGTATCCGACCAACTCCGCTTCCAGGGCCTCTCTATCCGCTTGGCTGACGAGATGACTCGGAATGCGATGCTCGCCACTCCCGGCGTTTCCGCCGTTGTCTTCTGTAGTCGCCGAGCCCCCCGAGAGGACGTCGCCGGTCCAGCCGACGATGAGCTGATCGTGCGTCGCGGAGAGGGAGCGAATGCCCGAGATCATGGCTGCATGGCCGTACCTGGGTGCGAGTTTCCAGCGCCGGGCGGGCACAGAGGTCGTCTGGGGCTGGACCTCTCCCGTGGGGCTGGCAGGGACATCGTCGTAGTGGGTGGGTGGGGACGGAGGCGGGCTGAGGACACCCGCGGCAGCCGGGGAGGTGTGGGAGAGGAGGGTGGGTTGGACGGGGAGGTAATGGCAGATGTGGACGATCCTGCCCGAGAGCGGTACGCCGTGTGCCCTGTGGGTGTCTTCGAGCGCACGGACCTGCTCGCGGACGGTGTCGAGGGAGATGTCGTCCGTGCGGGAATACGGTTCGTGGTACGAGTCCATGAGGGGGAGAGCGGAGAAGGAATGGAAGCAGGTTTATATGCGCCAAGGAAAATAGATTATCTGCAGAATCAAACGATTCGATTTGGATATGATTCGGGGCGAGTCTGCTGGATTAGGACACCTCCGCGCGTATCGGACGTCGACACAAAGACACGACTGGCTCAAAGAATTGTCCACGTCGCGGTCGACGTGTGTGTCGCCTCGTCCGTTGCAGGAACAGCATTTCTCGGCAAGGTCCGGACCGAGCCTGGACCTTCCATTCCCGCTCACCGACGACCGTTTCCGCCTAGCCAAGTCCAAAACCAGGTGTGTTGATATCCCCGTGTGTGCTCACCAACGTGGGTACCGTCGGGTCGACTCGGCTCTCGAGTCTTCCTAATTCACGCATTCACCTCGAAACTTCATCCCTGAAAGTTGCCATGGGGAGTTTCCTCATATCGCACATCGCAGTTTTTTTATCACACAGATATCCCATCTTGATCAGCTCCCCGATTTCTGACGCGTGTCGCTGACACTCGCCTCCCGAATGTCGTGAGTCGAAACCCGTTGGCATGATGACGCGCAATTTTTCATGTCCAAGGCTTGTTGTATCCACCGAGGCCAGATACAACAAACCTACGATCCTGCATATAGATCTGCAACATGGTGGACGGACAACCAACCAGTTCGGTGGAATCACCTTTCAATGTCTACACGGGCATGGTTGCTCTTGTCTGTCATTTCGGCTTGCATGTATGCGTGGACCAGTATTGGATTTGTGCCTCCAATTGATGGCAATCAAAGGATGCGTACAATAGCTGCTCGGAGTTGCTAGTCCACATCAGGTACATGCACTTTGCACACCTTTGCTCCTAGGGTTGCTTTAGATTCATAGGATACTAGTGTTTTTCCATGTCGTGTTGCTGTTGAATCCAGGTGTTTCAGCTGTATATGAGGAGTGAAAGGAGCTACAATCCTAACACCCCATTGTTGATTTTCATAGGAAGGGTGAACTCAAGGCACACACAACAAAATACTGGCAAGGATTGGCAATGACATCCTAGACAGTGGTAGCCTACAATATTTGATAAGATGCACGCTCTTACCATCGCGATGGAACACTGGAATAGTTAAAAGCTGTAGTCAGCACAATATTCGAAAGGGACTTGGAAGTGGTGAACGTCAACATGCGCATGGCTAGGGAGAAAGCTTGTCTCGGGCTCTTGGTCAGTTCGACGCGAGTCATGTCAGGCTGGCCTATGGTGGCTACTCGGAGCAAGATATACACCCATAATGTGACGAAAACGTACTGGCGATCAAACATTTATTGACTGACGTCTTGTTTCGTCATCAAGCACCGGCACAGGTGCACCGAATTCCACTGTCAAACAATTTACCTCTGTCCAATCACCTCTCGACACCGTGGCATGTCGTCTTGATCATGAGCAGTTGACAACGCCGCGAATGAACATTTCAAAAAGACAAGTATGCACAGAACCTCAGGCTGCAAGTCATTTGTCCAGAACCACTTTGATCGCGAAAACCAAAAAGTCCGAGTCGGCACGTAGAGAAGGGCAAGATTCGGGAGACGGAGAATTCATTAGGTTGGGTGTTGGGGTAACATGAAAACCCTCCAATGGCGATATGGCGCGGTCGAAGATGCCCATATATATCACCCACACGCCTCGACATCTTCTTCGGGGCACTGGCAACGTTCCACGCAAGCGAAAGCAGTGTACACAGGCAGCGCTTTCCTTCGACACCGTTCGTTGGCACATATGCACATTTTCTCCGCCTTTCTTCGCAAGGATTCAAAAGCGTGTCTCATCAACGACCTCTTGAAAAAAATAGCCCGCGACGATGCCCTCAGCGACAAGGTCAGCCCAACCGTATCATATCTCCCGAATTAACACCCCTCGTAGGACATCTTCAACGTCGTCATCGTTGGTCAAACTGGCGTCGGGGTCAGCTCCCTTATCAACATGATCACAGGGATCCCCCAGGCGCCCGTCTCGACCGACGTCAGTCCCTGCACCAAATCCTTCACAGCCTACCCTTTCACGCTCAACGGCCGCTCCTTCCGACTCATCGACTCTCCCGGGTTCGGCTCCTTCAAATGCCCCACTTCCACCATCACCAAAGCCCTCCGCGACCTCGACTCGCAGTTCGGTATCGACCTTGTCGTGAATTGTTTGCGTGGGACGCGCGGTGACGCGAACGCAGGCTATCAAAACTATGCCGCAATACGGTCTGCGGTGTCAGATGACGTACCCATTGTTGCGGTGGTGACATGTCTCGAGAGGTATGACGAGACGATGAACCACTGGTGGACCACGAACGAAGCAGATTTGAAAGCACGACGTATGGTGTTTGCAGATCATGCTTGCGTCACGACCTTGGACGCCTCGACGACCCGCGACGTCATCTTCAAGGACAGACTTTCAGAGTCGGAAAAGGCCGCGAAACAGCTCATTATGAGGAATTGTTGGGCTGAGAAGAGAGGCGTTGGCAGATGGGCTCGCCGAGGAGACATGTTCCTTGGAAATTAATGAGTTATGTGCGTGTGTGTGTGTCACTTCGGTTAGCGTTTGTGGCTGGCTCATGGGACGTGATAATACAGGGCACTCAGCTCGTGGAGAGCTTGCGTCGTGTGTAGGATAGATAGATAGAACGTTCGCTCGGCAGCGTCGGCGCAACTCGGGGTATGAAACGAATATCATGATCAGTACACGTGTTCAACTCTCCATGCGTTGACATGATTCCATAGCAGGACATACACCAAGATCAGCAAGCGAACCAAGGTCGGCACGGGACATCCTTCACAGCTTTGTTGGTAGCTGCTTCTTTCGCGTCTTCAAAACGTAAATTGCCTGCTTCTTTCGTACGCCACAAACGACTGAGCCATCGCACTTGGAACAAAGGATCGGAACACGAGGGCAGCCTGCCAGTGTGCACGCGAGTGCTCCGTGACGCCGAGAGAGTGGTGATAGTCATCCGGGGTCTCCTTCAGGCCAACGATACGCGCGCAACGCACAAAAGGAGGAGACATGGTTACCCTGCCCTGGCGTATGCCGTGATATCGACGGGATAAGAGTGGGGAATCAAACCATGAGCCCAGGATGGGGTGAGCCAACCGCAAAACATGCACCCAGTGCGGGCGTGCGGCACGCTTTCCATGAGGCATCCTTCGTCCCGCTGAGAATGACCCTTTTTAAAAAGGGCCACTACTTCCGAGGATAAGAACGCCGTTGTCGAGCTTCATATTACCTCTCCTCTCCCTCAACCACCGCGTGCGTCTCCTTTCAGCCCCCTCCGCCTTCAAGATGGCGTCGAGCAAGTTCTTCGCACCTGCCAAGCTCTTTAGCGAAACACCCGTGTTGACTCGGTTGCGCGGGTTCAACCCGTTTGAAACGAAACCCCCCGTGATGCCCATGCCAGTGGATAACGTGAGTCCCTCGTTTCCTTTAAGCGTATTCCAAACCTTTTTTCCCCTCAAGGGCGACCGGGTGCACGTCATTGTCGTCTT
Source organism: Pulveroboletus aff. annulatus (assembly GCA_038094595.1). Taxonomy (NCBI): domain Eukaryota; kingdom Fungi; phylum Basidiomycota; class Agaricomycetes; order Boletales; family Boletaceae; genus Pulveroboletus; species Pulveroboletus aff. annulatus. The sequence continues at coordinate 6,459 of JBBPTX010000688.1, read as the reverse complement.
TGGACGCACTGGCATGGGCATCAGCTCCCTCGTGAATCTCATCCTCGGTCGGGAAGACGCACCCTTCAGCACCGACATGCACCCTTGCACGTTGGCACCAGCCGCGTATAGGGTGGACATCAACGGACACGCGTTCGATATTTATGATATTCCCGGATTCGGGAACGACACTGCGCCTGAAAAGACCATCGGCGGGCTCTACACAGAGCGGGGCATCGACCTCCTCATATACTGTCTGAGACCCAAGGAGGGCATCGCCAAGAAAATCTACAACGCCGTTCGATCTGCTGTGCCGGAGAGGGTACCTATGGTTGGCGTCGTCACGGGTCTTGAGAAGCACAGCGAGTCGATGGAGGACTGGTGGACCGGACACCGAAAGAACGGTGACATGCTCGCTGCAAGGGGCTTGAAATTCGTCGACCACGCTTGTGTGACGACGCTGTCCCGAGAAGATGTCTCGTACAACATGGACTTGTACGAGCGACGGTATCAGTCGACGCAGGCCGTCAGGAACCTCATTTGGAGGAATTGCAATGGAACGAAACGGGTCACGTATGTGAAGAGCGCGGGATACCTTCCTGACCTACCATACGTTTGACAGCACCCTTCTTCATGTGTAAACCTTTTCTTTCTTCCCGTTTTATTTCTGTACGGCTATGGCTAATTGAAAGGCAGTGCCTTCGCCGCGCTACTGTAAATGCGTTCACGACAGTGTACCCGGACGCTCTATTTTTCAGCTTATGACCGGCATCCACAACTTACGCTCGTTTCCATAGTCTTCCTTTTCGTCGTTCCTTTGATACAGGGTTTGTGTGTACCATAGCATAGCATTGTGCAAGCGATCAATGATGTCAACGAGTTTGCGGTTCTATTTCATCCGGGAGCAAAGGCAGCTAGAACTGGTTCTGGAATAAAAACAGAGTGTCTCCCTACCTATGCCCGCGCCAAGACTCGAGGTCCTGGAGCTCAATATCGATGGCATCACGGTAACAGGGCGGAAATTACACAATATGTCTCGTCCTTTGATTGATGGTGATGAGATCGAACATCACAAGTAAAAAATGGCCAGAGCAGTGAACAACAACTATCGTGATTCCGTCAGAACTACCATTAACGTAGACCTGCACTGAACTCACAATCAATGGCTTCAAATATTGGATCAGTCCGTCTCGGATTGATTCGCCTGCGTTCACCGGCCGATTCGACAATACCAGATTAACAGCAGAAGTCAATGAAGAAGACGAGATCACTGACCTGCATTTCTATGGGTGCCCATTGACAAATTATAATGGTCAGGTCAGCAATGACCATACAATATAGTCGCTTGTGACATTTATAGAAACAAAATTGACGGAATGTTCACCATGTCGTGAAGGACCATAGTACGGAAGAACCAACTACTATGGATGAACTGTGTCAGTGGGAGCTGTGGAATTCGGCTCGGGTGGCTATGGAGGCCCGGCATCTAGAAACGTTGAAGGCTGTAGGAAACACGAAGTCATGCTGAGAAGACACATATTAGTGGAGGAAAACATAAGACCCATCAGTGGCGATGTCTGCGGCTGTGTCATGAACAACGTGTTTGGGCTTTGTTTATTTCCAAGGGTCTTGCCAAACAGGGCCAAATTGAAAGTTTCCAACGCCATAAGTCACATGACATTTTCTGGGAATGTGTTTTCCATGAGGTGATGGTCGGGGCGCAATGTTTATTCGCCGTTGGGTGTGCCCGGGCCAGGTGGCAGTACTTGCCTTGACGTCCACCACACCCTCAGCCTCGCTCCACAGCCGACTATGAAGGGCACTGCCCGCTCGACACACCCAATCCCGGCTTCCGGACGTCCGCTTGCGGCAAGTCGGCATTGCAGCCTTGTTCACTTCCGCTCGTTTTCGCTTACTTTCTACCCAGATCAACAAACCGTACGTAGTCGTCATTTTCGGTCGCACTGGGGTAGGCATCAGTTCTCTCGTCAACCTCATCATGGGATATCCCGTTAGCAACACCAACCCAGACGCCAGGACCACCTGCAAGAAGATAAAACCCTACCTCTTCGCGCTTCCAGGATCTGATAAGCAGATTAACTTGTATGAAGTGCCTGGGTTTGGTGGGCGTTTCACGGATGAGGTGATCCTCAAGATAATTCGTCACATTGAATCTACAGAAGGGATCGATTTGTTCGTATATTGTTTCCGGAAACAGAAGACGACGGTCATACTCAACATCGTGCGTCGCATTCGGGATAGTGTTCCTGGACACCTTCATAGGCTTCCCATGATTGCCGTCGTCACCGAACTGGAGCTATTCAAGACAGAGGGTGAGATGGAGGAGTGGTGGAATGGTAGATCGTCTGGAGACGGTCATACGAATGGGGCGGTGGTTGAACGAATGTGCTTTGGGGGATATGATAATTTCGAGGCGCACGCGTGCATCACGACACTTCCTCTCAGAGAAGTAGAACACTTGAAGAAGCTACGGTGGCGAAGAGATCAATCTACAGAACGCATCCGGCAACTGATTCTCGATCACTGTTGCGGGCAGAAGAGATGTGAGTGGGATACGAAGGTGGAAGAGTGGATATTGACATTTGTGAAGCATCCTTTGCAGCATCCAAGTCTGATTCGCTTTGGCGGCGGCTTTGCAATTGTTGCTTGTCCCCCTTTCGCGGTCGCTAACCCCCGTTGTTATACCGGGATTGACGGCCTGGGATGGTTTACATGGAGTATGAGTATCATGATGATTTATATGCCTATATGTCTCCGAGAACATTCGTGTCTTTAGTCATTTTTAGGGAACTTAGGGTTAACCAGGACTATGTACATCTAGGATGATACACTCCCTGGATAGAAGAGGGTATTCGAAGTAAGAAGGTCGTGCAGGAGATCGGGATTTAGGGTACATACGAGACCAGCTACATATATTATGTCAAATTTTGACGACAAACGTGGAATAACTAGTCAAAGGGGAAAGGGGAAATACAGAACGAGATGCAAAGTCTATTTGGAATCATCGGCTCGTGTTCTGCTACGAATTTTGTGTGCAGTCAAGTGCTGGATGATAAGAGACTGGAGCTGTCTTGAAGATTCCTCCTTCTGCCGTCGTATCAAGCAGACGTGGTCTGTCACGACGCCAAGGCTAGGGAAGTGTTTCTTATTTTCTTCCCACCAGCCAGCGTCCGGCTTGGGAGCGATATGATTGATGACGACAAGAACAGGGATGTTACCGTCTCCGTGTTTCTTCCACTTGTTCTTCAAATAATCCGCAGTCGCTCTCACCTGTGCCGGAAAGTCTTCCATGCAGATGACAGCGAGGCTGATTGGTACACGCGGAAACTCAAGAGGGGATTTGGCATTGTAGTCGAACCCTGGGATGTCATAGAGCGTGATTGGGACGACCTTTCCGCCATCTCTGAGTTCTATGTGGTAAGAACCCATCTTCCTCGTGCAGCGCGAGGTGTCGTTTGAAACCGGGGTAACCTCTTTTCCTGCGATCAGGTTGACGACTGAGCTAACACCGCCGCCCATGGGACCCAACACCATGATGTTGGGTAGATTTGGATCATTGCGCCCATGGGGCAAAACGGCTGCCTCGTCGTTATTCACCGACACTGACTTGAAAAAAATGAGCATGGAGATGGGATTTTTCTTATCCATACGAACCTTTCTACTGAGACACATCATTCATTTCTTGGCGAAGCACGGACTGGACGCAGGCTGAAACCGGGAACAACCTGGGTGTGGAGAGCAAGTGTGACGAGTGCACCGCGTGTATGCGTCAAGAACTTGGCATGTGGGTTGCTATGCTTCAGAAATTAATAGATTGTCGGATGTCACGCACCATGCGTACACCATGAAGCGCGTTATTTGCGTGACGAGAGAACATGATAGTGATCCGGGCTAAACTCGTGCTCTTTGGCAGCACAGATATCGATGCGTCCATAACCCATGTAGTCAAAATTTGCTTCAAGTTCGTGTTTCCCTGAGAGGTAAATCTGCCATTCGCTTCGCTCAGATACTATGGTGAACAAATTGTACATGTGCCTTGAGAATAATCCGATCAGGAATTTGCTAATGGGCACATCCAAGCTAGAAAATTCATACAAGGTCTCTGGGCTGGACACTCGCATCCGAGTCACGGTTGCGGTTCAACTTGAAGTCACCGCTGCAAGTAGGACGTCAAAATCTCACGATGTTATTAAAGGGAATTCCCTAATCAGTAACCTTTATTGGAGCTTCCACGCAAAACATATGCATAGTGGTTTTCCATTGTCTGTCTATCAAGGAAATTGGCGTGGACAATCAGGCAAACGCTGTACAAGACCGGGAAATTTTGATTATTCGACAGTAAGACCCATTTTTTCCTTCTGCACACGTCATTTTCAAGTTCATTCTGTGCGACCACTGGAAGTAGCTGTGAGTCACCGTTCTTTACTAACTTCGCCGACGTTGGCTGCTAAACCCAACCAAATTTGCCACAGGAACAGAACAGTACGCGAAAATCTGGCATATAACCGTACATTTCATTCTCAGCTAATTCGTGTCGTTCTCAGTACTCACTGGGGCTCAGCGCAACATCATGATGGATGTTCTCAAATTGAATCACGTTCATAAAATTCGTGTCATTCCCGTCCGTACAGAAACGAATCCTTCATCTATGAAGCAGTTTGCCACCAACCGCCGACCAAGCCAATCACACACACGCATCGCCGTTGACGAAGCGATCAACAATGAATTAGCCAAGGCACGTTACCTTATGGACGACCCCGCAGACCGTGTATTCGGCCACATCGTTTCGACAGAGATGGCTGCCAATGTTCTTCGCAAATTCATCGATGACGAGCTCGTCGAGGTTTTCGAGGGGACGGGACTCTACTGCAGCAAAGTCCCCCTCGATCCCGACTCGGAAGATGTTCAGCGGGCTATTGAGCAGGCGTTGGAGGGAGCCAATAGCCACAGCGGCATCCGACCGAGAGGTGAAAGCGGTGCAGATGAGCAGTCAATGGATGGGAATGACAAGGAGAGTCGGGCTAAGGATAAAAGGAAACAGAATGAGAAGACGTACACATTCAAGTGGAAGACATTTCCCAGGCAGCATCCCAGCGAAGACGAGTTGATCCAGTTCCTGAATGGCATCACCGATCGCGCATTCGATATTGCACAACTCAAACTTCCCAAAGAGGTCCAGCGGCCAAAGAATCGCTCTGCGACATGCGAAGACGAATTCCATGTAATATTGTCGCACGAACCAGAGACACATGGCACGCGACCCGACTTTCTGTCGTTACTTATGGAGGCGTTCAAGGATGGTTTCACGACAGTCGATCCAAAATATCTCAATGTTACTGCCCCACCTCTCGTTGGGGTGTCGGAGAACACGGACCTTGCTGCAGGAGTCGAACAGATGCAGAGGTGTGCACGGGAACTGAGAGGGGCACAACCATGGGTGCACTATGTGTTCACGCTATTGATCCAAACGGAAAAGGGAAACAGCACAGAACATCTGGAGGTGATACTTGGGGATGGCCGAGGTTGCATCGAGTTCGTCCGAATCCTGCTTGGTCTCGCATCGGCAGAAGATGTTGATCTGGACCAGACTCGAGGTTTCCCCTTTCACAGTGAGTCACAGATGTGTGAAATCGAACAAAGGACTCGGGAATACGGGTCAAATGCACTCTCTACGATGATTGTCTCTCATGCAAATAGGGTGGCAGATCCGGGTACACGCAGAACGCCACCCATTTTTGTTGTCTCTGGGGTGGCATCCAAGATACGTCCAGACTCATCGCACGCTTGCAAGACCACGAAGGCGCTCATTAGCTCCCCTTGTATCCCGAGTCCTCTCCACCAACCAGCCATTTCGATACCTTCCACATCTCTGAAAAGAGTTCACTCTGAGTTCGGGGAAGACGAAGATCAGGAAACACAACGAAAGAAACGCAAGAGGGGGACAGAGACGGTTTCCCGATGCGAGCATGTTGTTTTTTTCCCGCTCCGTATGTATGAGCACACGTGTTTGGGGATCTTGTTTACATCCGGCTCAACCAAGTCGCCATTTTCATCTTACCCACGCGAGACTGACGGTGGCCTCCAGGACTGTCTAAACACCACCCTTTTTTTCTCCCCTTGTCGACGACCATGTGTACTTTTCCCCGTATATCATATCACTAGGCTGTTTTATGCTACTGTTCATGCACACGCCTTGGCAATCACCTGGCATCGTACGTGAGGTCGAGCGCACAAGTAAAGTCGGTCTACATTGTGGAAATGGGTTTCTGGATCTCATCTACACTGATATCAACATCCCTTGCACCCGTCTATGGTGAAAAAGTTTGCTCTGGGTCTAGATTCTAGCTGGAACTTTCTAGGTCCACTTGTGCAGCAACCATGGCGTCGTACAGTCCGTGTTGCGACCCCAGTCCGTATGTCAATGTGAGGTCAACAAAGATGTGTGGCGAATGTTCGAGC